>RJWT010050572.1:0-10805 GCA_004365215.1 Cuniculus paca
AGGAAAAAAAAAAAAAGACATGGAGATTAAATAAGATGAAGGTGAAAGAATGTGCCGAGCAGAGTAAGGACAGGTGTGTTCCAAAGAGGAGACTCCCATCTGGCAGATGACGGGTTGGTGTCCCGAGAAAAGCCAGCACGTAAGGCTGGAAGGGGTTAGTCATAACGAGGGTGAAATAGACTTGAAAAAGACACTGATGGAGCGTGGGCTTCATGACCGAGGCGATGGGCAATTGGCAGAGGTGTCTAAGGGACCCAGTGATAGAAGCCCAGCTCTGTCCTGGGAAGACTAAGCAGACAGGGTGAGGGGGACACACAGAAGGCTGGTAGCTGGGAAACGAGGTAGGCAACAATCTAGGCCTCAGCTCTTTTAGTGAAATCTTTTTTTTTTTCTTTAGCACTGAGGATTGAACTTACAACCTCGTGCTGGCCTGGCAGGCACTTAAGCCACTGAGCTAAATCCCCAGCCCTTGTCTTTTTGAGACAGGGTCTTGCTATGCCATCAGGCAAGCCTTGTGTTCACTTTACAGCCCAGGCTGGTCTTGAACTCACAACGATCCTCCTGTCTCAGCCTCCCAAGTGCTGGGATTGTGCCACCAGGCCTGGCTTTCAGTGAAATCTTTTATATCTGGAATCACATCTCCTCCTCTCTACTGGCTCTTTCCCAGAAACATGCCAACACGCTCTACTGTCCTTTCCATTTCCAAGGAAAAAAAAAACAAACCCAAAATACAATTTACTTTTACTCCCCTCTGACTAACGCCCTAGTTTCTCTTCACAGCCAAACTTGATGTCTCCGCTTTCTCCCCTTCCATTCTTTATTTTCATTATTTTAAAAATAACTCTCTCTTCCCCCTTTTAACTTGAAGTGCTTCATGTAGACAAAAAAGGATAAAGATGATGAACTCCTTATATCCACTATTACTAAATGTTGCATTGAAGAAATGAAACATTACAAGTAAAAGGGAAGTCTCAACCCAGGTGAGGGGGTGCATTCCTGTAATCCCAGCACTCAGGAGGCTGAGACAGGAGGATCATTGCCAGTTTGAGACCAGCCCGGGCTATAAAGTGAGCCCAAGGCAAGCCTGCACTGCATAATGAGACTGTCTCAAAAAGACAAAAAAGGAAGTCTTTTCTCCAGTCCTACTCAATTTGCCCCTTCCATGAATAATTAGTATCTCCAATTTGATATTTATCATTCCTATATACATACTTTACTATATAGAAAGAGTATGTAATGTTGCATATGGATATACTGATAAACAACAGTAGTACTGGTTTGCTTTATTTTATTTTATTTTATTTTATTTTATTTTATTTTATTTTATTTTATTTTTTTGAGACAGTTTTGGAATATATTCCAGGGTGGCCACAAACTCATGGCGATCCTCCTGTCTCAGCCTCCCAAGTACTAGAATTACAGCCATGTGCCACCACACCTGGCTGCATGTTTTTAAACTTTAGATAAAGTGGCACACTCCATGGATGCTCTTGTTTCATTTGGTTTACATTATTTTTGATGTTTATCTACATTGATACATAATTCTAGTCCACTCATTTTCTCTCCTGTATAGTAATTTATTTAATAACATTCCTTAATTTATCTATTCTCCCACCACCCCATCTTGTGCTAGGGATTGAATTCAGGCTCTTTCTCCTGAGCTACACCCCCATCCTTTTTTTAATTGAGACAGGGTCTTTTTTTTTTTTGTGCTGGGGATCAAACTTATGACCTCGTTCGTGCTTGTCAGAGACAGGGTCTTGCTAAGTTGGCCAATCTGGATTCAAATTTGTGATCTTCCTACCTCAGCCTTCCAGTATTGTCTTCTTAATGGACCTTTGGCTGCCTGCCATTTTTTGCTCTTACATAAAAAATTCCAATACTTGTCTCTACTACAGTATATATGAGTTACCACATGATTGTACCTTTCTATTTTATCAGAACCCACAGTATAAAATGCAGTTTACTCAGTTTCCCCAAGTTCTGTGAAACAGTACTCAACCTTTACACTATATAATGCATGGTATTTATAGCCCATTTTATTGCACTTTTTAACAAGTACTGCTTGAGACTCATTAAACTGATTTCACAAGCTATAGATGGATCTGTAGGTTGAAAGTGTTGTAAGAGTACAGACAACCTTGATCTTACTAGATATTGCTAGACTGCTCTCCAAAGTGATGTCTAATTGCTACCCTTAGTAGTTGAGTATGACAATTCCTACTGCTCCAGTTTCAACTATTTTGAACATTGTCAGGCAGATTTATAAATTTTTGCCGCAATCCCAGCACTTGGGAGGCTGAGGCAAGAGGGTCTTCTCACGTTTGAGACAAGCCATAGTGAGTTCAAGGCCAGCCCAAACTACATGGAGACAACTCTATCTCAAAAATACCAAAACAAAACAAAACAAAACAAACAAACAAACACGGGGGGGGGGAATTTAATGGATATGAAATATCTCATTGTGAATTCAAGGATTATTTGTTAAAGTTCAGTTTGAAAATAAGCCTTTTGTTGATTGTATATATGTTATTATAAACATAACTAGTATTTGTGGCTTGTTTTCACTTTGTTTCTGGTATCTTTTGTTATAAAAAAGTATTTAAGTTTAGTCAAATTGCTGAGTTCCAAGTAACCATTGATCTGTATTCTATTAGCATAATTTTGCCTTTTCTAGAATTTCATATAAAAAAAATCGTACTTCTAGAACTACAGAAATGCTTCATTTAATGACTATGAAGAGAGTTCCATGATTATATATATTTGCCAAACCATGCAAGCTACACCTCCATAAAGGTGAGAAAAACAAATTCATTGGTTTATGTTATACTTTATTATTATTATTTTTTTTTTGTGGCACCGGGGATTGAACTCGCAACCTCATGCTTGCCGGGCAAGCGCTTATGCCACTGAGCTAAATCCCCGGCCCCTATACTTTATTTTTTAATTCATTATTATTATTATTATTTTGAGACAGGGTCTTGCTGTGTAGTTCAGGCTGGCCTGAACATACTGTGTAGCCCAGGTTGGCCTTGAATTCACAGCAATCCTCCTGTTTCAGCCTCCTGAGTGCTGGGATTACAAGCATGTGCCACCATACCAAGCCTTATATTATACTTTATTTTGTTTATTTCATTTGTATATTATATTTTAAATATGTCTTTACCCATGCATAATTTGTAACATCATGTATTAGTCATCTGGAAAACAATGGTTAATCTAGGTACATTGATTTTCCAAATACTGATACTTCATCATACACTAAAAAAAAAAAAAAAAAAATCACACTCAGTGTCTTCATTGGTCGCAAGAGAAAAGTCTTTAGTATTAGGAATGTGATAAACTTACGGTTTTCTACAACTTGAAAGCTTGAATTTTGCCCCTGGCAATAAAGAAAGTAAGTTGTTTTCCTTAATGTGGTATGATTACCGTTGCTGATTTTTGAAAAAACATAAGTCTGGCTGGGTTTGGTGGTGCATGCCTGTAATTCCCACACTAGGGAGGCTGAGGCAGGAAGACTGCTGCAATTTTGAGGCTGGCCTGGGTTACATAGTGAGTTCAAGGCCAGACTGAACTATACAGTGAGTCCGTGTCACAAAAACCAAAACAAAAAAACTTACCCCCAAACAGAACTAAAAGGGCAAGGAATGTAAAGGAATGTGGCCCATCCCAAGTACAACACACATATACACAAAAAGAACTAGCTCAAACATGCACACAAATGATTTTCATTGGGACAACCACAATTTTTCGGTATCCAGCAAAAGTGCTTTGTGTATATACTGTGTATACACGCCACATTTCATTACATGGAATACTGACGTGTACTTCAGGGTTAAGATTTAATAAAGTCAAAATTTACTGCTTCGTGAAGGATATTCCTTTTGAGCTATGATCTTGCTATGTAGTACAGGCAGGCCTTGAACTCCCTATCTAGCCTAGGCTGGGCCTCCCAGTGATCTTCCTGCTTTGGCTTCCTTGAGTGCCAGGATTACAGGCAAGTACTGAGATTATAAGTGTGTACCACCACACCTAGCCAACAAGGATATTAAGTGACTCTAGTTTAAAAATCAAACAACTGCCAGTGGGCAGCAGTGATGAATATAGTGACTACTAGCCTTGTATAGGCTATTGGTTTGATTCATACTAAGGTATCAGCAGTTCCATAATTAGTGCAAACACAGTGACAAATCAACATTGTGATGAAGGCTATGCCCCAGCATTATTATGAAAAGTTTTGAGAATTTCCTGCAAAGGTCTTTAGGATTCATGGTGGTCCGCACAGACTTTGAGGATATCTACTCTATTTTTTTTTTTTTTTTTTGAGACAGGGTCTTGCTACATAACTCAGGTTGGCCTTGTACTCACTGTGTAGCCCAGGCTGGCCTTGAACCTGTGGTGATCCTCCTGCTTCACCTTCTCAAGTGCTGGGATTACAGGTGTGTGCCACCATGCCCAAGCTGAGTACATCTACTCTAAATTCAAGGTTGATTTTTGGAGTAAATGCCAAAAAAAAAAAAAATTTTTTTTTTTTGTTTTTTGAGACAAGGTCTCACCTATGTAGTTCAGGTTGACCTTAAACTCACTATGTAGTCCAGACTGGCCTCAAACCTGCAGTGATCCTCCTGCCTCCTGAGTACCATACCCAGTTTCATAAACTCAAAATTTTATTTTAATTTTATTTTATTTTTATCTTATCTTATCTATTTATTTAGGTACCAGGGATTGAACTCATGACCTTGTGCTTGCCAGGCAGGTGCTTACACCACTGAGCTAAATCCTCAGCTCTAAACTCAAAATGTTAAATGTGGATTTTTAAAATTGAAATTCTGAAGGAGATGGCTAGATAACAAAACCTTCTATCAAGCTTCTTAATAGTTAACTGAAAAATCTAGGGGCACTTAAAAGGAGGCCCACAAGGCCAATATGGCTAAGTAACTTAGTTCAAAGAGCTCCAGTTTAAAATTTCTTAAATTTTAAATATTTACTTCTTAAATCTTAGTTTTGTTTAATTTTTATTAAAAGAGTTGACCAAGAAATCTCTGGACAGCAAAGAGATGAAGAAAGGACAAAAGAATCTTCGGTATACCAACCCAGAATAAACCTAAATTAGCTCTTTCCTACCTTAGAGCCACTCGAAACTTCTGTCCCAATTTCTCAATTTCAGCCATTACACAATCAGTTATACAAGGGATACCTGCCAGGAAAAAGGAAATACAAAAAATTTAGTAACAAAATAGAGAAATTCTCTGAATTATATTCTGTTCGGTCTTTAAAAGACTCAAGAGATGTCTGAATGACTGTAGAATAAGCACACTGAAATGAACAGTAAAAAGCAGGGAAGTTACTGTTTACACAACAGATGACTGAGATATATGATGAGTGTTTAAACGTAATAATTTATTACAGTAAAAGACACATTGCTACTAATCCCCCTCACTTTGAAGACATGTATGCACGCCATCGTTTCTAACCCCCCACCCCTCAGGGTCTTGCTATGTACTTCTGAACTCACTATGTAGTTTAGCCTGGTCTCAAACTCATAGTGATCCTTTCCTTTAGCCTCCAGAGTGCTGGGACCATAGGTGAGTGCTTCCACATCCAGCTGTTTCTCCTGTTTTGAGGCAATTCTGGAAATCCTCTTTTGTGAGTCTTTATGAGGTGTGATTAAAAAATATGGTGAATGCTGCTGCCTAACATCATCCAAAGGAAAGGCAGGCCCATAAAAATGTTAAGGTGAATCCTCATACACTTTACTCCTTGGATCTGGCACTATGTGACTCCTAGAAAAGCAGCTCAGATAACTCTAAGTGTTGCCATGAGGAATATAAACAACCTACCAAGTTTAGTATCTTCCTCCATACAAGGCCACTAAAGACTCATTGTTATAGGCATGGTAATCCCTGAACTTTAGACTATCCTTATGTCTGAATTCTTTTTTAAGTATTATAGGTACATAGCTTACCCATGCATGGTGGCTCATGCCTACAATGCCAGCACCTGGGAAGCTGAGGCAGGAAAACTGGCAGGAGTTTGAGGCCAGTATGGGCTACATATCAAGTTCAAGACCAGCCTGAACTACACAGTGAGATCCTGTCTCAAAAAACAAAGCAAAGCAAAACAAAAACATTACATGCACATATAATGGAAAAAAAGTAGAAAGGCTATATAAAAAAATAACCATTACCTGACCATTTTCCACTCTACTAGTTTTGAACCTTACTAATAACTATTTTACTCTGAGTTTGATTTTTTTCTCACCTGGTGGTTACCTTCATTTTTTTTAATGTAAAAAATGCATGCAGCCACTCTTACATTAATTTTAGGCATTTAAAAAATGTTGATATTTTACATCTTTTGTGTATTCCTTATGCCCATCTTGTTTAATACATCAATAAACATTTATATTACTAACACTCTGTAAATGCTATTCATCACATACAGACATACCTTGGAGACATTGTGAGTCTGAATCCAGACTACTGCAATAAAGTGAATCATTTTATAAAGTGAGTCACAAAAGGTTTTTGGATTCCCTGTACCTATAAAAGTTATGCTTACACTATGCTGTAGTCTATTGTATGAGCTAGCATTATATCTAAAAGAACAATGTATCTACCGTAATTAAAAAATACTTTACTGAGCTGGATGCAGTGCACACACATGTGGTTCCAGCGGCTCAAAAAGTGAAGCTGGAGGATCACTTGAACCCAGTGAGCCAGGCCAGCCTAAGCAAAAAAGCAACTTTCTTTCTGGGGATGTAACTCAGTGATTAAGTGGGTGCTTAAGATCCTGTATTCAGTCTCTAATACCAACAGGAAAAGCAAAATAATAACAAAGCTTTTTGGCCTGGGAATGTTGCTTAGTGATAAGACTGCAGCACAAGCAATCCCTAGCTACAAAAACAAAAAATAATGTTCACAGCATCTACACTAGGAGTAGACTCTATTTCAAGAAACTTTCTTTGTTCATCTGTAAAAAGTCACTACTAGGGGTTGGGAGTATAGCTTAGAAGCGCAGCGCCTGCCTTGCAAGCATGAAGTCCTGAGTTAGATTCCCATATCCACAAAACGAAAAACAAAGTCACTCCTTATTTGTTAAAAGCTTTATCATAAGAGTAAAATAATCAGGTCGCATCTTCCCATGCCACTTCTAATTCTAGTTCTCTTGGTATTTCTTCCACACCTGCAACTTCCTCTAGCTTCACTTTTTTTTCCTGTTGCATCCTCATCTCTCACGATCTTCACAGAATTGAAGAGTGTTAGGGCCTTGCTCTGGATTAGGCTTCGGCTCAAAGGATTGTGAGTGCTATAACTGGTTTGATAGCCTACACCGACTGCTAAAACCTTCTCCCTCTCAGCAGTGGCAA
Source organism: Cuniculus paca (assembly GCA_004365215.1). Classification (NCBI taxonomy): domain Eukaryota; kingdom Metazoa; phylum Chordata; class Mammalia; order Rodentia; family Cuniculidae; genus Cuniculus; species Cuniculus paca. The sequence goes on from RJWT010050572.1 coordinate 7,370, forward strand.
TTCCAGTTTCATTGAAGTTGCACTTTTAGTTTCCTTTAAGAATCTTTCCTTTGTATTTATAAGTCGGTTATTTGGTGCAAGAAAACTAGCATTCAGCCGATTTCGGCCTATGACATGCCTTCCTCACTAAATTTGATCATTTTGGTCTTGATTTAAATGGAGAAATGTGTGATTATTCCTTTTACTTGAATATCTACAGGCCACTGTGGTTATTAACTAAGCTAATTTCAATACTATTTTCAGGGAATAAGGCATCTTCAGAAGAGGGAAAGAGAAGGAACAACTGTTATAACACATACAATATTTATTAAGGCTGCTATCTTATATGGGGACAGTTCATGGTGCCTCAAAACAATTATAATAGTAACATCAAAGATCACTGATCACAAATTACCCTAACAGGTATAAAAACAGTAAAAAGTGGGAGAAGCTGAATGTGGTGGTATAAGCCTGTAATCACAGCACTTAGAAGGCTGAGGTAGGAGGACTGCTGTGAATTTGAGGACACCCTGGACTACGAAGTGAGTCCAGGCCAGCTTGAACTACATAACAAGACCCTATCTCAAAAAAAAAAAAAAAAAAAAAAGCTGGGTGTGGTGGTACACTCTTGCAATCCCAGCACTCGGGAGACTGAGGCAGGAGGATCAGACTGAGGCAAGAGGATCGTTACAAATTCGAGACACGCCTGGGCTACAAAGTGAGCTCAAGGCCAGCCCGAACTGCAAAGCAAGACCGTCTCAAAAGAAAACTGAGATGTTGTAGGAATTACCAAAATGTGACACAGACATGAAGTACACACATGTTGTTGAGAAAATGGTGCTCAGAGACTTGCTCTATGCAGGGTTCCCACAAACTTTCAATTTGTATTAAATAGATTATCTTATGGGGTAATCTCCTGAAGTGGGTAGCCATTGTTAATTCCCCATTATCTTGTTTTGAAGTCCAGTATCATTTTCATTGTTTTGTTGGGTTTGATTTTATTATATCTGATGGCACGGGCAGCTATTTCAAAGATAAAAAGATATATTATAGTAGCCATTTTGGATTTACTATCATCTTGTTTTGAATTCCTTTACTGCATTCATTGTTTTGATTTTATTGGTTCTGTTCTGTTTTGTTTGATTTTTACTATGTCTGAAGGTATGGGGAGCTATTTTGAAGACAACAAGAGGCATTATGGTAACTATTGTTGATTTCCTATATCTTGTTTTGAAGTCTTATATCACTTACACTGTTTTGTTTTGATTGGCTTGATACTGTCTTATTTTGCTTAGTTTTATTCTCTTTAAAATAAAAATTATAAAAAAAGTATTTTATCATCACATACTCAAAAAAATAAAATAAAATGAAGTATCTGTGAAGTGCAATAAAATGAAGCGCAATAAAGAAATATACTGGTAGTGTCCTTAAAAGATTAAAGCAGGAGGAGCAAATTTTTTCCATTGATGCCGGTAATTTATTTTATTTTATTTTTTTGCGGCACCGGGGATCGAACTCAAAACCTCATGCTTGCCAGGCAGGCACTTAGGCCGCTGAGCTAGATCCCCAGCCCTTGTCTTTTTGAGACAGGGTCTCACTATGCCATTCAGGCTGGTCTTGAGCTCACTTTGTAGCCCAGGCTGTTCTCAAACCCACAATGATCCACCTGTCTCAGCCTCCCGAGTGCTGGGATTACAGGTGTGAGCCACCACGCCCGGCCAGTAATTTATTCTTTATGGCAAAGTATGTCTGCATTTCATTTATACCTTGAGCTAGATGACAGGAAAATATATGAATATAGACTTATAAGAAGATACCTAAGATTTTATTATTAGGAAGTTATCTCTTTTTTTTTTTTGCCTACTCATGGTAGTGAAGATCATTTGAAAGTGATAACCAAATACACAAGGAAATTCTATTAATAGGTAAACTGCATCTAAGTGTAAATATACTTCCTCAGATTTTTTTTGTAGTACAAATAAGTAACAACTGAACAGACTTAGAAATAGACCGTAATCCAACTTCTGGTTCTGTGATCATAAATAGCAAAGTCTTAGCTTTGCCACAATGGAGTGGAATGGAGACTGTATCCTTATGAATATAAAAGAACAAAATACATACTGTCAAACGTCCAAAATTTTAAAGTCCAGAATTCTAAAACAGAAAATTCTCCTTTGCTCAAAATTGATGTCCATAATCATGGTCACAGCAATGTTTTGTGAACTGAGACAGTTTAGTTAATCACAGTCAAGTATGCACTATATTCATTAAAGATACTCATTGTTATTGTCACTGCTGCAAACTAAATGCCCAGAATTCATGTAAAGAGAACTCTACCTCTCTCTTTTCATACACTGATAATATGATTATTCTACACAAATGTTGCAGAAATGTGGATGCATAATACTTACACTTGGCATACAGACAGTCCATCATCGATTGTACTAAGTCCAATTTGGCTTTGATAGAAAAGTTGATAAAGTTGGTATCAACCAGGATATGATAAGGTGGGCCCAGCTGTGTATTATATTGGAAGAATAAGCAGGAAGGATGTTGGGGGCTGAAAGAAAAAATAAAAATACAAAGTAAAGTCTATACTGATACTTTGATACACACACACACACACACACACACACACACACGGTTTCTGCTTGGGACTATTCCCTATATATTAAGCTTCTTTTCTTCTGTTCATAGGAGGCAAATCCTAAAAAGGAAGACAAGGAAAAACATAACAGCACATCTTAATCTCAGGCCCACTAGCATACTTCGCCACAACTTTAAAAATGTAATCAGGAACAGAGCATCAAGGGTGCAGAGGTGAAAAATGGCTCCTATGCCATCCTCACAGGTTGCACAGAATGTGATATACTTTGTGTACTGTTAGGATTATGTATTACAATAGGGTTCATTTTTCATCTTAAAGTACAAGACATTTAAATGCTAATTATGGATCAGAATCCATAGATGATGATATTGTTATCACCGATCCAGGACAAAGAAAAATAACAAAAATGTCCCAAGGCTTTCATAAAATTAAAGATGCTTATTGGATATTTATTTATTTATTTTTGGTACTGGGAATCAAACTCATGACCTTGCACTTGCCAGGCAAGTGCCTGTGCTGCTGAGCTAAACTCCTGGCCCTAAACATGCTTATTTAAAAGGAATGGATTTTATTTTGAAAATACAACCCTTACTATTTTTTTCCGTGAAAGAATGCTGGTGTGGTAAGTAATGGCAATTATTTAAAAGAAAAATTTTATTAGTACATATTTGCCATACATACTGATCACATTCATATTCATTACAGGGAATTTGTACCTATGCATAATATATCTTAATTCTTCTCCATTTTTTTTTTTTTTGCGGCACTAGGGATTGAACTCATGACCTCGCGCTTGCCAGGCAGGCACTTAGGCCACTGAGCTAGATCCCCGGCCCTTGTCTTTTTGAG
>RJWT010050573.1:0-10831 GCA_004365215.1 Cuniculus paca
ACTTTTTTTTTCTTATTTTCATCGTATTTATTGGTGAGTCATATTATTCTAACTTAAAGGAAAATATTTTTCTCCCTTTCATTTATTTGTTAAAACCATCCTATGAACTTATTTATAATAACAAGTACATTAGCTGTATATTCATGGGCATAAATAGAACTCTCCGAGTCCCCTGAGATAAATCTATGGCAAGTTGGCTAGTGTATGAGGTACAAGATGACTAAAAGACAATACGCTGATAGGCCTTTCGCACTTTGAAAGGACTCCCTTCTCTGAGATCAGGCTAAGCCGCATCAAGTGCAACTCAGTGGAGTAAGGCTCCACACTCATGTTTTTTTAATAGTGTTAAATCATACAAGTTCTACCTCCTCCTAATTTATTTTGGTTCAAGTCCATCAGTATTATCAGTTTAGTTTACATAACCCAACAATACAAGAGTTTAGTTAGCTGATGGGTATAAATATAAACATCACCGGGCATGGTGACACATGCCTGTAATCCCAGCACTCAAGATGCTGGGCTGAGGTAAAAGATCACTGCCAGCCTGGGCTACATAGTGAGTTCAAGGCCAGCTTGAACCACATAGTGAGACCCTGTCTCAAAAACTCTCCAACATCCAAGCATTTTTATTTCCACTGATACCAATTTTATCTACCCTAGCCTCTGTAATAACTTCCTAATACCCATTCATCCTACTACTATATACTTCCAACATTGCAGGCACAAAGAAGAAACCAATCAGCTTGATTAAATATTCTGTTGGCTCATAGTTTGTGTAATGATTTACCTAAGCTTTTGAAAGTCAAGATCATACACCTGTATACACTCATATATACATACACATTCACATGTCCTTTGTAATATACATATAAATACATTCACATATCCTTTATAAATTAGTCAACAGTCCTTAATAAATATTGTATCTATAATGATTTAATTCAACTTAATTGATATTCTACCTTTACTATATCCTCAGCTATCTTCCCAGGAATAATGAAAATGTCTTATCAGTACTCTTAAAAACTTAGGGGCCAGGGATACAGTTCAGTGGTACAGTGCCTGCCCAGCAAGTGCGAGGTCCTGAATTTGATTCCTGGTACCAAAAAAAACCTAGACACTATTTATCTTTATAGACTGAATTTTAAAAGAACTGAGTCCATTTTCTTACAGTGGATGTACCTTGAAACTGTAATATTAAGAAAAATAAATCAGATACACAAGCATAAAGATGGCATGATTTCTCTTACATCATAAACTCAAAGTTTATACAAATTACAGAGCAAAATAAAATGGGAGACAGGAAGATAGATTACTTGCAACTGGAAAGGGGATGCAGAGACAGGAGAGGGGATGGAAAGGGAATCTAAAATGAATGAATATATATTATGTACATGAAACAACTCCCTACAGTGGATATAATCATTATGTCCTGCAAACATGTACTAATTAAAAATTAAAATTGTCAAAAAACTGGGTAATACTCTTTAACAACTGTAATTTATTGATTATCCTGAAACACTGTATCAATTATACTGCATACAACACTGGATTACTTCAGAGGTTCTAATTCATAGATACTAACCCAAATGCTACAACTGTACATCTATGAGAAGGAAAGACACAAGTAAGAGTTTATTAAAATAATTCATTTTCAATATTTTTATTAAAAATATAAGTACACATGGTCATTGCTTTGACACATTAAATGCAGCCATCAAGAACTGCAAAGTAGGCAACTAGTTATGACGTGCTGAATGCCATGCTAGAGCAAAGACAGATATTGTGGCAAATTCATGACTGGTGGGCAACTAGTAACACCCAGCTGAACTGAATTAGTGTGGTGCTGAGTGTTGAAGGCCCACCTGAGGATTGTTGCCAACAGCATAAAAAAAGAACTGCAAAGAAGATGGTGCACTGTTGATCCTCCTGGAGAAACTTGTCATGCTGGGTTTTCTCATATGAACTCAAATGTTATCGCTGGAGCTCAGGTCCTCGCTGTCACTAAGGATGGCTGTGGTTCTATTTGGGAGAGCTCTGGTCCTTAACCTGAGCATCACATCCTGGCTCCAGTGCAGATTCTTCATCCCACTAGTGCAGATCTTCTAGCTTCCACCACTGACTCTTGGGCCTTCCCAGTGCAGATCCTTGATACAGACTAGCATGAGACATTGTAGTGGGCTCTAGGTGTTCAGCTGAATTCATGCTGGACACTGTCATGGGATCCAGGTCCTCATTCGGATTCTTTGGGTCTCTATTCTGTGGACAGCCTTCCTGCACTTTTACATTTGACTCTTTGGATGAATAATATAAAATAATCCTAAATTACATGTTTTGTATTATATCTTTTCCCTTGCAAACCTTGACTAGAATAAAAATTGGCTGCAATTCACCTTGGGGGAGTTTTGGTCCTTACTTTGAGCATCGCTTCCTGGCTCTAGAGGGGAAGATGGGCGATGTTGACTCTCCTGAAAGAAGTTTGTCACAGTGGCTTTCTCAATATGAACTTGGCTGTTCTCATCATCGGATGAACTCGGGTCCCAGCTGTCACCGAGGATGGCTGCAGTTCTTTTCGAGGGAGCACTGGTTCTTACTTTGAGCATCGCTTCCTGCTTCCAGTGCAGATCCCTCAGCCTGCTGGCACAGATCCTTCATCCCATGGCGCAGACTTTCTAGCTTCCACCACTGACCTTTGGGCCTTCCCAGCACAGATCCTTGACACAGACTTACATGAGACATTGTCATGAACTCTAGGCCTCCAGCTGGACTCATGGAGAGCACTGCCATGAGCTCTAGGTCTTCAGCTGGACTCGTGCAGGACATTTTCATGGGATCTAGGCCCTCAGCTGGATTCTTTGGATCTCTAGTGTGTGGACAGATCTGCCACGCTGTTTTGCATTTGACTCTTTGGGTAACTATTATAAAATAATCCTGTAAGTTACGTGTTCTGTATTACACTGCTTCCCTTGTAAACCATGACTACAGCAGATACATACTACAATTATTTTAAAGTCACACATAAGCAAATAAATACTAACTGTAAAGCAATCAGTTAGTTTTTAAAAGCATGAATATAAACTCCACAAGGGCAATTCTGTGTCTTCTTTACTTATATATTCTAATCACCTAATATTACCTAGTACATAGAAGGCATTTAATACAATTTTGGTAAATAAAGGAACAAGGCTATACAGCAAAATTAACAGGGCCAATTACTAAGGTTAAAAAATCAGTCTGAAAACAGCAAGATTTGTTTCAGATGTTGAATGCTTCAAAATGCTAGTTCTGGTGATTTTAATATTAAATTATTTAAGGAACTTATGGAATCGGACAGCATAATTTCTGGATAACTGCCTCTTACCTTGAAAATGTATGATGAACTATTGAAAAACTTTAATAACAAAAGGTAGCACTGACCTTGAAGACTTGGCATAAACATCAACTTTTATAGAAGCAATTACTTTAATTTTTATTAGTACATGGTTGTAATACATAACGATTACACTCATCGTGGGTAGTTGCTACATGGACATAACATATCTTAATTCTTTCTATGTCCCCTTCTCCATCTCTCTCTTCTCCTCTCCCTGAAGTTCTCCCATCAGAAACTTTCTTCCTTTCATTCACTTGATTCTTTTCATGAGTTATTCTTCACTACAGCTTAACTGCAATAACTTATAAAAAAACTCCTTTACTAGACTTTAGTCTGTTGTCAGTTTTTTTTATATTATCCAATTTTAAAATATTAGGTATCTTTCCTTTCTATCTTTGTGGTAGCATATTTCGCTGTGTAAATTCTGACTCTATAAAGGTTTTAATAGACTGATCTAGTTAATTAACAATACATTCAAAATATTTCACTAAATTTTATTTAAAAGTTCAGTGAGAATACGGTCCATCTCCTCACCTGAAAGAAAACTTTTCTCCAGGCACAAAGTGTAGGGCTCTATATAACAGTTGCTTTACCCTAAGAATTGCATACAAAGAAATCTTCACATAACGCTTAACTATTATTCTTGAGACTTTGAAAATTCCTGAGAAGACTAAGAAGACTAACTCTAAGAAGACTAATATTTAAAAAAAGAAATTCTAAAAGCAATATTTAAATTTTGCCAATTCTTGAATAATAAACTTTTCTAGGTTGGGCAAGTTTTACCCTTTTCATGTCAATTGTTATAAGTCCAATGAGTCAAATAAAAGAAAAAATTATAAAAGGTCCAGTAAGTTGTCTAAGGGTTTAAAAATCATTTCTCTTAGTTCTTTAAAATATTTACCTCAGGCTCTTCTAATGAACTTCTTAAAGTCCACTAAAAACAGTATAATTTAGAAAGATTTTACTTTTGAAGAAAGATATATAGTGCATTTTAGCTGACAAACCTCATCAATTCAGATAGCTTTCTCCACTTGAAGCTTCTGCTCCATACACACAGTGCATACCCACAGTTAGCTACAGATCTCATCAGCCCATGGAATTACTTCCCAGTTTCTGCGAACCAGTTTTGTTGCTTCCCAAAAATTACCTTACTAGAAAGTAAAAAGCACCAGTAGAAAGCTCAGCTTTTCTCTTTATATATAAATATATGTCCATATATGGATGCTTGTAATACATAATTACAATCACCTTGGGGAACTGGTACCTATATATTCAATCTTGATCATTTTCACATCCCTTTCACCTCCCCACGCTCCCACTTCTCATCTCCAAAAAAATCTACCTCTTTGTCTCTTATAATCTCTTTTATTTTGCTTTTTAAATTACTAATATTTTGGGATTCTCACATGAGAAACCATGTGATATTTAACTTTCTGTGTTTGGTTTATTTCACTTGGTATTACGGTCTCAAGATGTACCCATTTTCCTACAAATGACTTAAATTTGTCTTTAAAGTTAAGCAGTAGTCCACTGTGTACATATACTAGATGTTCTTTATTCATTCATCTGTTAATGGGCATACAGGTATTTTCCAAGATTTAGTTATGCGATCTGCTGCTATAACTATGTATATGCATGTATCCCTGTAATAAGATGTCTTTAACTCTTTTAGGAAAATAAAGAGGCAAAGCTCAGTCAAATGGAATTTCTAATTTTAGTTTTTTCAAGAATCTTCATACCGATTTCCATAGTGGTTGTACTACATTCTCAACAACAATGTAGAAAGGTTTCTTTTTCCTGATTACCTCTCTAGAATTTGTTATTTTTTCAGTTCTTCATGAATGTCTTTCTCTTAACTACTAAAGTGAAGTGGCAATGCATAAGGATTTATTGTATTTTTTGTACATTTGTATACCTTTTAAAATTTCCACAAGGTCTTTAATATTTAAAGAAAAATTAATTATATCACAATTATCTATGTAAAGGTCTTTAAGCCTCTATAACATTAGCCTTGAGAATAGCTCTTATCATCTTTAAATCAGCAGCATTCACTGGAAATCTTAAGGAAGGTTAAATACTTAGATTATAAAATTTGAGTAAATAAGTCAATTGACATTTTACAAATGAAAATAAAATGGTCAAGAAATCTGGCACAATGTAAATGTTTTGAGTACTTTATTAAATGATCTGTTATAAGTTGGCATCATACTCACTTTGATTACAGTGTTAACTTCCAAGGTAAGCACTATGTCATTTTCTTCATATCTCCACATTGCTTCATAAATATATATTTGAAGCAAGTTATAAATCTTGTATTTTATAAATTAAGGGAAGATCTCTATTTTGCTGTTTATTTACAAAAATATTCTGTTGACCTGCCATCGTTATGATCTCTCTTTAAAATTATGACTAGAAGATTTAAGCACTGCTTGGTCAAGGGTATCAATTTCCACATCCACTCACACTGTCAACTTGTACTGCTACATGCTCCTACATAAATTCAGCAACCTACCTGTCTACTTCATAAAAAAAAAGAGTCCTAGCTCCTGAGCCAGATACTGTCTACATTCAAATACTGACTGCCATTTACTTACTATATGCTCATGGGCAACAGAAGGACTGTGGGACCTTGACTAAGTTACCTTTCTGGGGGGCAGAGTGGGTACCAGGGATTGAACTTACGACCTCACACTTGCCAGGCAGGCACTTACACCACTGAGCTAAATCCCCAGCCCCTGTCTTTTTGAAACAGGGTCTCACTATGCTGTTCAGGCTGGCTTTGAGCTCACTTTGTAGCCCAGACTGGCTTCGAACTCACAACGATCCTCCTGCCTCAGCCTCCCAAGTGCTGGTAAGTTACCTATTTTCTGTCATTATTTGCTAGGCATATTTGCGTCAATTTTCTCCTCTCTAAATTGAAGATAACATGGTACCTATTTCAGAGTGTTATTGTGAGAACTGAATTAACTGACATGTGCACAGTACTTTAAAAATACCTGGCACATAGTAAGAACCCTCAAATGCCAGCTATTACTTTTGTAGCCATGCTTCGCCTTTCCCCATTATAATGACCTGCACTCCTGAGATGAACCAAGAAGACTTCTCAGGCTGCATCTGAATTTTTATCACTTGATTCTTTCTTCCTTGATAAACACAGCTCAGTTGGTGCCTCCTACCTCACTAGTGGTCCTTTCCTGGACTCCTCTGCATGGTTTTCCTCATCTTTCCACTTCCAAACATTGGGGTTGTCAAAGGTTCAGTCCTGCAATGACTTCTCCATCTATACTCACTGCCTTATATATATATATATATATATATATATATATATATATATATATGTATCTCCCAAACTCATATTTCCTTCCTTATACTTCTATGTTCTTATATGCAATCTACTAATGAGCACATTCACTTGGATATCAAAAAGACATTTCATCATCTTCAAAATATTTTTATCATGCAAACATGTGCTTTCTCTACTTTCATATTTGAATAAATGACAAGTGTTCTTGAAGTTCAAGATAAAAACTTGAACAATGATCAGTTATTTCTTTTTCTCAGTCCACAAAGGAAACAAGCAAACTATCAGCTCTGTCTCAAAATATATTGATTGTATGTCACTTTCTGCTACCAGCCTGTAGCAAGAAATCATCTCTGCCCTGGATCATTTGCAATTACATTCCAGCTATTCTGTCTGCTTCCAAACATTCCTCCTTTATAATTCATTTTTCACTTCACAGCCAAAATAATGATTCTTAAATGTTTAAGTCAAAACACCTCACTATGTCATGACATGACAAAGATACACGATGGACCAATAATCTTATAAGGGTTTGAGATGGAGCCAGATATAAAAGAAATGACTCTACTGACAATCTCACAGGAAACGTAACAACTTAATTTCAAAAATCTCATACAATAAAAATTAAAATATGGATATAAAAATGTTCATAGAGTTGAACAGACAAAAATCTTTAAGTATTTATAATCAATTCTTGGTCAATGGGTATTTCTTGAATACCTCCAGGCACTTTAACAGATGCCTTGAATCAGTTATAACTTTAAAGAGGTCATGTGCATTTGACATAATTTTAATGAGGAAGAATAAAAAATTTGTTAAGAAACACTGTCTTAATCTTAAGACAATCTTTCATCTGTTTACCATTTAAGGAATAGTTTATGCAGAATAAAATTCACATTTTAGTGTATAGTTCTGTAAGTTTTGACAAATGCATACAATTGCATGACCACTGCTATAACCAAGTTACAGGATGGTCATAACTCCTCCAAAATTTCTGTGCCCTCTTGTAATTGACCACCACTCCAACACCTGCGTTCCTTGGTGACCATGGATACATTTTTCTATCCTTAACAGTTTTAGCTTTTTTCTAATTTCATATGAAAGGGATGATACAGTATTAATTCACTTGAAACATATATAAAATAATGTATTTGAGAACTATTATATTGTTGTTGATATCAGTAGTTGTTTAGATGCTGAGTAATCTTCCACTGAATGAATGTACCATAGTTGGTGAGTCCCTTTACCTATTGAAAGGCATTTACACAGTTTCCAGTTTGATGTTATTATGAACTAAGTTGTCATAATCATTCATGGATAGGTTGAAATTTCATTTAGGTAAATATGTAAGGGTACAATGGAAACTTCTGGTATGAGAGTATGTGCTCAACTTTCTGTGCCAACTCCTGTTATCTCTTTTTTACTATATCCTAGTGGGCATGAAATGGTATCTCATCAAAATTTTGATTTTCATTTCCCTGATGGTTAAGACACTTTTAATGTGCTAGTTGACCATTTGTGTATCTTATTTGAAAATGTTAGTTGTGCGCCTTTACTTCTGAACTCTACTCTGTGCCACTGAGCTAAGTCTACCTTTGCATCAATACTCTTGATTACTATGTTTTCCTAAACCCTGAAGTCAAGCAGTGTATCCTCTTTGTTCTATACTATCAAAATTTTTTTGTCTATTTCCTTAGTTTACTATTCTATATAAATTTTACAACCAGCTTTGTCACTAAAAAAACAGAATCTGCTGGAATTTTTATTGAAATTTCAGTAAGAATATAGACTACTTTAAGAATAACTGAAATCTTAAGAATACCGAGTCTGTCATTCCATGAACATAGTAGATTTTTCCATTTATTTATGTCTTCTTTGATTTCTTTCATTAACTCTTATCTAACATGATCTAACACAGTTTGCTGAACTTTGACATAAGTGTTTCATCTTTTGATTTGGTGCCTTTTTATTTTTTTCAAAGACCAGGTCTCAGGGCTGGATATGTGCCTCAGTGGTAGAGCTCTTCCCTTGCACATATAAGGCTCTGTGTTTAGTCCCCAGCACCACTAAATAAATAAATAAGACAGAATCACTTTGTAATTCAGGGTGGCCCTGAACTCACTATGTAGCTCAGGCTGGTCTCAAACTCACAGTAATCCTCTTGCTCCCGAGTACTGGGATTACAGAGGTGTGACACCTGTTCTGGTGTTTTTGTATGGTTTTTCATTTCGAATTTTTTACTGCTAGTATGTAGATACAAGACTGATGCCTACATATTTATATCCTAGAAACTTGCAAAACTTATTTCTAAAGTGGTTTTTCACTTTTTTTCTTCAGCAAATAAAACCATGTTTGCAAATAGAGATCATTTTATATTTACCATTCAACTCTGTTTACTTATGTCTTTTTCTTGCTTTACTGCACTGCTCAGGACAGTGGCGGCAAGCCTATGAACACACGTCACAGAAGACTGTATCATTGGGCTGGGAATTTAGCTTAGTGGCCTAAGCGCCTGCCTGGCAAGTGTGAGGTCATGAGTTCAGTCCCCAGTGCCGGAAAAAAAAAGACTGTATCATTGAAAGCTCTAAAAGCTTTGCCATCACTGGCCTAGGATCTCAAGAGTAGGCATCTTTATCTTATTCCTGGTCTGAGGTGTTTCACTCTGAAGTAAGCTATTAGCTGTTTACACATGAGCCTGATTTATTTCACTTACAAGTATGGTCTCAAGGTGCATACATTTATCTATAAATGTCTCAGGTTTATCCTTTTTAATAGCTGAGTAGTATTCCATTGTATAAAAATATCACATCTTTTTTATCCATTCCTCGGTTGATGAACATCTGGGTTGTTTCTAAGATTTAGCTATTATAAATTGTGTTGCTATAAAGATGGGTGCACATACATTGCTGTGGTATGATGTTTTTAATTCTTTTGGGAAGATAACAGAAGGAGAATAGCTGGATGGAATGGGACCTCTACTCCTAGTTTTTTGAGGAATCTCCACACTGATTTCCATAGTGGTTGCACCAGTCTACATTCCCACCAACAATGAAGAAGGGTTCCTTTTTCCACACAGCCCTGCCAGCATTTGTTATTGGTTGATTTCTTGACGATGGCCATTCTTATTGGGGTGAGACTGAATCTCAGTGTTGTTTTTATTTGCACCTCTCAAATGACCAATGATGCTAAACATTTTTTCATATATTTATTTGCTGTTTATATTTCTTCATCTGAGAAGCACATGTTCATCTCAGCTGTCCATGTTTGGAATGAGTCTTTGAATTTGAGGGTCTGATTTTTTTCAATTATTTATATATTCTAGATATAAGTCCTTTGTCTGAAGGACAGTTAGCTAAAATTTTTCTTTTTGTTACTATAAAGATGGGTGCACATATATTGCTCTGTGGACTGTCTTTTCATTCTGTTGGTGATTTCTTTTGATGTGCAAAAGTTTTTTAGTAAGATGGGGTCCCTGTTGTTGATTCTTTAAAGTGTTTCCCATGCTGTTTGGGTTTTGTTCATGAACTCTCTGCCTAACCCTATGCCTTCAAGATTTTTACCTACTTTCTCTTCCATTAGATTCAGTGTTTCTGTTTTAATATTTAGGTCTTTGATCCATTTTGACTTGAGTTTAGTGCACAGTGATAGACATGGGTCTAGTTTTAGTCTTTGGCATGCAGAGAGCCAGTTTTTCCAGCACCATTTAGCAAACAGGCTATCTTTCTTCCAGTGTACATATTTGGTCTCTTTGTACTGTCTCTCTAGTGTAAGAAGCTGAAAAAGTAAAAGATCCAAAATGTACAATAGATAATGTGAAATGGGAAGAAACTGTTCAAAAGGAAAGAAAAACTAGGATGGGGGAAAGGAGAAAAGAAGGACACAAAAAGGAAAAAAAATACATATATATATGTATATATATATATAAAACAGTTAAGATAGTTACACTACTGTTATTAGCTCATTGAAAAGAAAGGTTTGTGCCTATATTCTCTGATCAATTTTTCATGCCCGTATCTTGTAATATGAGCAAGTACTTTGAAGATAATAATACACAATGTACTGACCACTGTTATTCTCTTGCAATGTTATTTTGAAATTTTGTACCACTGTTTATATTGATTTTTTTTGTTTTTCTTTTTCTTTTTTTTTTTTTTTTT
>RJWT010050574.1:0-10849 GCA_004365215.1 Cuniculus paca
AAAGGATGGAAAACAATACTCCATGCAACAGGAACCCAGAAAAAAGCAGGGGTAGCTATTCTGTTTGCAGATGATGTAAACTTCAAACAAATAATGGTCAAAAGAGATAAAGAAGGTCACTACATACTGGTTAGGGGAAAACTCCAAGAGGAAGAAATAACAATCTTAAATATATATGCACCAAATATGGGAGCACCCAACTATATAAAACAAATAGCAATAGAAATGAAAAATCAAAACTAGTAGCTCCAGCAACCCACCGTAACCTGGACGAGCAAACACTGTAGCAAGCTCCACACATGTGCAAAGCTGCCAGCCTGAGGATATGAAGCTCTGGAAGTGCTTTGGCAAACAGCTCCCAATTGTTGACTCTCCAGAAACTGCTTCATCAGAAGACAGTTTCTCAACCCAGACCAAACCTCATTGCAGGGCAGCTTGCATCTAAATCCATGGACTGGTCCACATAGAAACATAAAATCAGAATTATCTAGATGCCTTGCAGAGTAACATCCCAGCTTCCACGTCTCCCATGGGATCAACTGAGGTTGTTCTTCTGATACTGTAAAGCCTTACTTCTTCAAGCCAGTCCACTCTTACTTTCCCTTGCCTTTCTTCTCTAAGTAGCTTTGTTTTCTTTTGTTTCTGTTTTGTTTTTGTTTTTGTCTTTTTGAGACAGGGTATCTCTTCTCTAAGTGTTGTTGCCATGAGTATTCTCTAATAAATCTCCTACATGCCAAAATTCATCTCACAGTTCCCTGGTGCATGGGTGGGGAACCCCATTAGTAATAACAGGGAAAAGTTCTGATCCCTCTGGTCCTTTCTTTCCAAAATAGGATCCTCTCCCTACCTCTCCACAGTTAACGAACACTTTGCTCTGAGTCAGAATTTCCCTTCCTATGGTAGCAAATGTAGGCTCAGAGGCAAATGTTCAAGCCATATGGGAGAGAGAAGGTACCTGAATAGCAGGCAGATAGTCAGTTCTGATTTGCATCATGTACAAGGAGCTTCATTCCTGGGAAATGATGCCATACCGAAATTTATTATTCTTCCTTTCCAATATATATCATGCTGTGCAACATTTGCACCAATGCATGTAGTTAAGACTGAGATGATTGCAAATATTATGATCTTGCTTAGAAAAATAACATTTTTTTAGCACATTGGGAAACCAGACAATCTTAGAGGTATGTGTTGCTCTAATAACTATGATGAAAGCGCTTATATTAGCTATTGATATTATCTTACTACTTTGCATTTATATAGCTGCAGGGAGCAAAGGGGTTTTAAAGTCTGAAGAAACGGAAATAATCCTATTTTACTGTCAATGACACCCAGATATCCATTAAACATTCAGTTGTCAAATAAACAAAGTTGTATTGGAGTTGTCCTACTTTAGAATAGGCAAGATAGGAAGAACTTTTTAAATCTCTTTTTTGGAAATCTGTCTTATCAGTTTTCATTGACACTGGATTTGTGCAGTTATCTGAAAATCAGAAGCGATTTCTGTCAACCCCCTTGTGGTATGCACACTTCAATTAAAAACCTGATGGAGCCCTCTTATCAGGCCCTAGCATTCATCTGAGTCATCACTAAATATAGGTTCCTCAGAAACAGGGTGGGTATTTTCTTTATTCATTGCTATAGAAGGTATTCCAGATTAAGTTTAGCTTTGCTTACCAACTTTTCAAAATGAAAGAAGGTGTTGGTAGCCGGATACATTGCCTTCTTCCACCCAAGTAAACACACAGGTTTGTGATTAGACTTAAAACAGTCCAGAAGAATTAAGATTTACTTAAGAGTGATTTGCTGAAATAAATTAATTTTTTTTAAATTAAAGTATGTAAGTGTTGTCCCTTAGGAATGTCCATCAACCCAAAGAATAGAAATAGTCATTAATGACAGTACATCTACTTGTCCTATCACTTTGTGAAAGGTACTTAATATATATATATATTTTTTTTTTTTTTGTGGCACCGGGGATTGAACTCATGACCTTGCACTTGCTGGGCAGGCGCTTAGACTGCTGAGCTAGATCCCCAGCCCTGGTATTTAATATTTGTAATGTCAAGAATACAAAGATCAAAAAATTTTCTATGTTCTCAAAGAAAGCTCTTATTAATGGAACATTTCTGATTTCTAATACCTACAACTTCTGAACTCTTGGCTAAGGTTCTAAGTATTCGACAATAAAGATGATATCATATTATCTATACTTATATGTACACATGCACATATTCAACATGTAAGAAAAGTCTTTTTCTTTTAAAGACTACTCACCACATCTACTGCATTTAAATCAGGAGTAGGATGCCAAAAATTATAGTTTCTTATAAGATTTTGACCAGTTAATTTTAGAATTCATAGAATTTGTAGGTTATTAAGGACTAAAAAATTTTGGCAATCCTATTGTCTGTTATAGTTTGCACCTCAAATGTCTTGCAAATACTCAAATATTGAAGGTTTGGTCCCCAGTGCAGCATATTCATATGTAAAGTTTTTGGATGGTGGTTGATCTTGAGGGCTCTAACTTCATCAATGATTTATGACTGAAACATAATTTCATGGCATTAATGGAAGGTGTTAGAAAATTAGGAGATAGTGCCTAATTGAAGGCCACGGGTCATCAATAGTACATGCCCTTAAGGACAATATCTTGTTCTCAGCACTTTTCTGTTTTTCTGCCTCTTAGATGCCATGAGGTAAGCAGCCTCCTGTGCCACACACACTCCCTCCACCATGACGTTTTGCCTTACTGCAGGCCAAAGCCAGTGGGGCTAGCTAACCATGTACTGAGAGCTCCAAAACCATTAGCCAAAATAAACGTTTCCTCCCTCCAGTTGTTTTTCTTGGGTATTCTGCCACAATGATGGAAAGCTTACACACTGTCCAACTTTAATTTTAACATAGAAGGACAGGGAGACTCAGAATGATCTCAAGATCAAGGTCTCAAATGAATTTACACAAATTAGAGACGTTTTAAAGCGTGGTTTGGAATCTTTCATCTACCTCTTAACTAGAGCAAATTATTTAAAAATCTCTCACCTTCAGCTTCCTTGTCCATAAAAAGGAATGAAGTTGGTTTGAAAGTCATTTCAAAATGAATATAAGCATTAAACATGAAACCTAGCATAGGTTCTCATTTAACTATGGTAGCAGATATTATTACATGTGCTAGTACTATAAAAGAACCATAAAATTAAGTATAAAATAAAGCTAAAAATAATTTAGGTATATTCAAAGGGTCAAGAGCTGAGAAAATGCTAGAGAAACTATGGCACAAACTAGTGACCCTGGTCTAGGATAGTAACAGGAGGGATAGGAAGGAGAAAATCTGCTTTGGCTAATACAAAAGCTTAAACAAAAGACAATTTATTCACTGGTTACAGGAAACAAAGAGACTTCTCCCATCTTCTGTCCACACATATTCCACAGCCTGTTCAGTCCCCCATATAAGTTCATTTTCCCTCCACTGTAATACATCGTGTATGCCATTAACCATAAGCAGAATGTGTCGTTGATCATAATGCTGCCAACATTCAAATGTTAAAGAAGAAGTTCCATAACTTTGGTAGTCAGGGTTTTCAAGGGGAACTATTTAATATAGGACACATAATTTATAGGACTATATATTCACCCAAAGAGTCAAATGCAAAAGAGTGTGGAAGATCTGTCCACACACTAGAGACTCAAAGAATCCAGCTAGGGCCTGGATCTTCTAGATCCCATGGCAATGTCCTCTTTAGTCCAATTTTAGGCCTAGAACCCGTGAAAAGGTGCACGCAAGTCTGTATCAAGGAGTTGCACTGGGAAGGTCCCGAGGTCATGGTGGAAGCTAGAAAGTCTGTGCCAGCAGGATGAAGGATCTGTGCCAGCAGGATGAAGGATCTGTGCCAGTAGGCTGAGGAATACGCACTGCAACTAGGAAGCAATTCTCAAAATAAGGACCAGAGTGCCCCCCAAAAGAACCACAGCCAGTCTCAGCCAACAGCAAGGACCCAAACTCCTCCAAGGAGGAGAACAGTTGAGTTCCTATCAGGAAAACCAGCGTGACAAACAGCATGATGGGAGAATCAACAGCACACTGTTTTCCCCTCAGTTCTCCTTGTATGCTGTTGGCAACAATCCTCAGGTGGGCCTTCCATACTCAGCACCACACTAACTCAGTTCAGCTAACACAGTTCAACACAGTTCAACTAGTGTAACAAGTTGACCACCAGTTGTTAATCCACAATAACATATGCGATACAATCATCCTTGAGTATGAAGATTATGGGATGGAACGAGTTTCAGGACACATATTCCCTCTCCAACCGCCTTCCTGAATATCAAAATTGGAAGCTCAAGTCTTCTCATTAAATGGTGTAGCATTCGCATGTAACCTACAAATAACCTGTATATACTTTAAACCATCTCTAGATTACTTATAATACTGAGTACAACATAAGCATTATAATACTTGTTAGGTTGAATTGTCTAGAAAATAATGACAAGAAAAAAAAGTCTGTACATGTTCAATACAGACATGATTTTTTCTGAATATTTTCTGCTTTTTCATTTATCTATATAGATAGATTTCATTTATTCATTTTTATGTATTTCTTTTTCAGTGATAGACATTGAACAGAAGGCCTGTAAAAGTTTGGGCTTTATCCTGAAGGCCAATGGATCTCAGGATAAGTATGCATCAGAAACACATGGAGAACTTATTAAAATACAAATTTCTTCATTGCACTCCCAGTGGTTCTAAATTAACAGGGTAGAAGTAGCTTTTTAAAAATCTGAATTCTTTTCTTAAATTCTATTTATTTTAATTGGCAAATGATATACATTATATATTTATGGTATATGGTATGACTTGCTATATTTACATGATGTAAACTGATTAAATCAAACTAATTAACATATTCATCATTTTACATACTTATCATTTTTGTGATAAGAACATTTACAGTATATTCCTATAGCAACTTTCAAGTACACTGTACAGCATTATTAATTATAGTCACCATACTATATAACAGATCACCAGAATTTATTCCTCCTAACTGGAACTTTGCATCCTTCAACTAGCACCTCTCCATCCCCAACTTCCCCCATGATCTACACCACCTCCAGTAATCACCATACTATTCTCTGCTTCTGAATTTGATTTTTTAAGATTCCACATATGAGATCATGTAGTCATTAATGTCTTTCTGTGCCTATTTCACTAAGCATAATGTCTTCCAGGTTCATCCACATTGTCACAAATAAATTCCCTTTTTTAAAGAATACTGCACTGTGTATACACAGTGCAACCTTTTTCTATCCATTTATCTGCTGATTAACCTCCCAGTTGATTCCACCTTTTCACTATTGTGAACTTTACCTAAACTCCATCAAAACTCCCACAATGCTTTTTTATAAGAATGGAAAATAAAATCCTAAAATTTGTATGAAATAACAAAAGGTTCAGATTAGCCAGAGTAATTTTAAGCAGAAAAAACAAAGCTGAGGCATCAGTCCCAAAATCTACTGAAAAGGTATAAAATCAAAACAGCATGGTAATGTAATAAAAACAGACAGGGAGACAAGTGTAACAGACTAGAACTCAGAAATAAGTCCACATATTCATAGGCAGCTGATCTGTAATGAAGTTGTAAGGAATAAGGTAGTAGGGGAAGAACAGTCTCCTCAGTAAATGGTGTTGAGAAAACTGGATAACCTTATGCAGAAGACGGAAATTAGACCACTAATGTTACCTCACATGCAAATACCAACTCAAAATGATGACTTAAACGTAAGACTGAAATTGTAAAACTACTAAAAGACTATAGAAGGAAAAAGTTCCATGAGATTGGTTTGAGCAAAGATTTCTTGCACATAATCCCAAAAGCACCAGCAACGAAAGTAAAAAGAGAGAAGTGGGAATGTATTAAACTGAGATGCTTAATGTATAGATGAAGAAAAAATAAAGTGAGGAAACAACAGAAAAATATTTGTGAGCCAGACATACAATAAGGAGTTAATATACAAAATACATGAAGCATTCAAGTAACATTTGACCATTTGATAACAAGAAAACAAATAATATGATTAAAAAGGGGCAAAACCCTAAATAGATTTTTTCAAAGGAAGACATTAAAAAATCAACATGTACTGTATATGAGAAAATATTCAACACTACTAATTACCAGGAAATATAAATCAAAATTAAAATGAGACAGCCACATCACATCTAAAGAACTTTTATTTTTAACAAATTTGGTTTTGAGTCTAAAAAGGAAAAGGAACACTTACACATCATTGATGAGAACACAAATTAGTAAGCCACCATGAAAACAGCATGAAGGTTTATGAAAAAGTAAAAATAGAACTAGCATATGGTCCAGCAATCCCACTGAGTCAGTCACTTTCCCATCACTGAGACAAAATACCCAACACCTGCAACTTGAAGGAAGTTGGGGTTTTTTGTTTTGTTTTGTTTTTTGCCACATGGTTTCAGCTCATGCTCAGCTGGCTCCAGGGCAGAAATGGCACAATGGGGAGCAGAGAGAGAAAAAGCTGCTCATGGTGGCCAAGAAGCAGAGAGAGAAGAAAGAAGCTGAGAACAAGAATCCATCCTTCCAGTCCCACTCCCAGGGACCTTCCTCCAACTGTGTCTCCTGACAGCATATTCACCTACTGAACTCATCACTGAATCCATTGATGAGTATAGTGCCTGCATCAGCCGATCACCTTCAAAACACCTGAGACTTACAATGACATTTTAAATTTAAACCATAGCATTCAATTTTGTTATACATTCAAAGGAATTAAAATCAGAATGTCGAAGAGACATCCACACTCCTATCTTCATTGAAGTATGAAAATTTGCATTTCTAACAAATTCCCAGGTGACACTGAAGATACTGGCCTGGTCACCACACTTTAAGAATCACTGAAAAGCTTAAGGATGCTAAGTATGAGGATGAAATGATCAAAATGGCATCTCTTAAAAAACAGAGCTTTCTGGTGTAACTGTTCTCAACTGTGGGGACACATTACAATCACGTAACCCAGGAGATCACAGAGCATTTAAACAGAAGCTTATGAGATTAGGTAGACTTAGTTAGATGCAGGTCTCCATCAGCAAGTAATTTCAATTGGCACCCAAGTGTAAGAACTTCATGAACTGTGACAAAAATACTGGAGAAAAGAGAGACAAGTTTGAAGCAGATTGAGATGGTGCTTTTTAAACCAAACTGTCAAGAATTCAAGGAAATAAGACAGCAGGGGTCCAGGCCCACTGTATCAGTCAAGACAGTCCAGAGAAACAGAACCATTTGGATGTACATGAGAGATTTATTTAGATTGGCTTACATGATCAGAGGCTGGGTGCTCCTCAGGTTGAAACACCAGGAAACCTGTAGCTGAAAAGTCAGATGCAGAAGAGTGCAAGAAATCTGCCCACGCACTAGAGACCCAAAGAATCCAGCTGAGGGCCTGCATCCCATGGCAGTGTACTGCACGAGTCCAGCTGAAGACCTACTGCCCACGGCAATGTCCCCCATTAGTTCAGCTGGAAACCTAGAGCCCACATCAATGTGTCATGCAAGTCTGTATTAAGGATCTGCACTGGGAAGGCCCAAAGGTCAGTGGTGAAAGCTAGAAAGTCTGCACCAGCAGGGTGAAGGATCTGCACTGGAGCCAGGAAGCGATACTCAAGGTAAGGACCAGATCTCGCCCAGATAGAACCACTGCCATCTTCAGCAACAATGAAGACCTGAGCTCCTCCAAGACTAAGAAGAGCTGAGTCCATATCAGGAAAGTCAGCATGACAAGATTCTCCAGGAGAATCAACAGCACCATCTTCCCCTTGAGTTCTTTTATGCTGTTGGCAAAAATCCTGAGGTAGGCCTTCCACAACCAGCACCATGCTGACTCAGTTCACCTGGGTGTTACACGTTATTAGTTAATCCACCATAAAGACCTAATCAAATTATCAGCTAGTATATTATTAAAATAAATTTTATGACATATAATGATGTGATTTTGATGTATACTGGAAGAAATATAAAAATTCATTGATAAGCTGGGTGTGGTGGCTCACGCCTGTAATCCCAGCACTCGGGAGGCTGAGACATTGTGAGTTCAAGACCAGCCTGGGCTACAAAGTGAGCTCAAGGCCAGCCTGAATGGCATAGTGAGACCCTGTCTCGAAAACACCAGGGCCAGGGATCTAGCTCAGCGGCCTAAGTGCTTGCCTGGCAAGCGCAAGGTCATGAATTCAATCCCCGGTGCCACAAAAAAAAAAATTCATTGATAACACTATAACAAACCTCTTTCTATTCCTATATACTTATTTATGAAAACATGGAAAAATATAAAAGTGACATTCGGGGCCGGGGATCTAGCTCAGTGGCCTAAGTGCCTGCCTGGCAAGTGCGAGGTCATGAGTTCAATCCCCAGTGCCGCAAAAAATAAAAAAATAAAAAAATAAAAGTGACATTCAGTCCCATTCTAGCAACAAATGACATTTATCTATAGATTCATAAATTAGATGAAAATTCACATTGATTATATTAGAAGGTAAATTTTCTTAAAGTATTTTAACTTTTATGTTTCAAAGTCATTCATCAAGGGCAACCCACTTGGGACCCCTTCTGTCTCTCTCTCAGACAGAAGCTTTCTTTGTCTCAATAAATATATCCTGCTCAAAACCTCCATTGCTCTTAAAATTCATTCTTCGATTTTAGAGAACATAAACTCATGCAGAACATCTAGTAGATTGGGAGTTTCATTTCCCCTATATCATTTGGAGGTCTTCCACTGACCGAGATTGTTGAATGGAGGCAAGAGTTGGCTTCTTGTTTCATAGACTTTGGACTGGGACTCGTTTCGGTAACACATTTTTATGCTTCAAATTTTGCTTTGTCTTTGCCAGTTGATTATAATTAGTTGTGATAATTGCTTGTGATCTGTTTTGGCCCACTGTTTTTAATTGCCTTGTCTCTTATGTAGTTTTGTTAAAATAGTGATAAATCTAATTTAAAACATGGGAAGGTTATAATATTTCTTTAATGGGACATTTTTATTATTTTGTTGTTGTACATGTTAGTGACTAAATTTACTGGTACTCCTTGCTTGATGATATTTAGACAATAGCGCTAGAGAGAACCCTTAGTAGACTTTTATACATACTTCTCTAAAGTAGTTCTTAAATGAAAACTAGCCCAGACTTAGAAAATATACATGCCTACAATAAAACGGGGACTCCTTCCACCATTTAAATGACATTAGGTTGGTGGCCAGTCTCTAAGACTTGGAGGTGAGGTTTCACTGAGACAGACTGGTTCTGATCCTCCTCTACAGTCTAGAGGAAACGTCAAGCCTGTTCTGCTTCAGTTTCTATTCTTTGGCTTTACTTCTAATCATTTCCTTCACTTTGTACTTTCCTTAAGAGGCATGTAAAATCAGAAAGGACTCCAGACTGCTCCTACCTTTTCCTCCTAAGTCAAGCCCACAGAAAATGAGCATTTGCTAATGCCAAAGAGAGGGAAGTCATCCTAGATGAGCAATACATACTCTGTCTCTGAGTCAGATGAGACATCAGAATTTTGCCCGGCCAGGAGAACACACATAAAAACCATGTCCCGGCTTAGTGTTCTGGGCACAATCTCTTGTGGAGATTCACCTGAGACACAGTGGAAAGAACCTCCAGAAGGAACTATTTCCAAAAGCAGCACACTTATGGGACCTAAATGCATTAATATTAAGGAGATAATCCAACCTTTCAAGTTGTGGACTTTAAAACTTTTATTATAAATTTATAGAGCACTAGATAAAGATCTTGCTCAGACTTTTAACTATCCCTTATAGAACTTTGACAAACAGTGGTCACTCTGCCAGCTAATTAATTGCTCTTAGAGGAGCTGCCACCCATCAAAGCAGAGGACAGGTTTCCCCAGCATCTGTTTGGTGAATCCCCATTGAAGCCAGTGGCCAATGGAATCAATGGAATGTTGACCAGACAGACAGCTGGATTCCTTTCTGGAGACCAACCTTTGGTCATCTGAGTCAATAGAAACTGAGAACTGCTGAGAATCCTGGCCAGGGTGACTCTCTGGTCCCTCAAAAGATTCTTCAGTAGACATTGGCTCATGACCACAGAAAATCTCCACTTATCTATCATACTTAATTCTCTGCTAATAGACTAGCAGATTTTAGATTAGACTACCACTCCCTTCAGAGATTAAACCAAGGCAGCTGGCAAGAGCTACTTATAGCAGCTAGTATGGGAATGATTTACACTTGTGCCTTACATATGCTAATTAAGAGTAGTCTTTTCTGAGTGCCTAGAAGAGTAATATGCCTTTACTAACTTATAAAATGTGATTGCTAGATGATAATAAGTGTAACCTGTGAGCTTCAAAGATACAGAAATTTAAGTAAGCATAGCATGTCCTGCTGCTAGAAAGGATTCCACAGGTGCTTAGATGCGTAACACAAATGTCTTGGAGGCTTCTTTGCCCTAGGGCCCAGGGCTGGAATTCCCCAAGTAATTTGTTGCCTTATCTATCTCTAGAGGTGATCTCCTTCACAGCACAGCCAGAGAAATCCTTCAATTACCTACTCACCTTTTTACATATGCCCTCTTCCAATACACAAAAGCAGTAGTTCATTATGCATCCTTTTTTAAATAAACATCATATGGAAATAAAGTTCACAAGCTATCAGGGAAGATAAAATTTCCCACCAGTTCAAGGGTGGATAGGTTGGTCAAGTTTATCTTCAACTCTCCAGATGGCATCCATCTGCCCTGGAGCTGGGTCAACCCAAGGGATGACTTGAAGGTATTATCTGATAGAAATAACAAGAGATGCCTTTT
>RJWT010050575.1:0-10831 GCA_004365215.1 Cuniculus paca
TGTTTGTTGTTTTTTTCATATATGTAATTATTTTTGTTTCCTGGTTTTCTTCTTTTTTCCTCTCTTTTTCACCTTTTTCCTTCTTTTCTTTCTTTTTTCTGTCTTTTTTTTCCTGTCATTCACAATTTAGATCTCCAAACTCCCGCTTTGTATTATTCCAATCATCTTCTTCCTCTATATCATCAAATTTATTGCTTGATTTTATGAGACTTTCATGTGAGTAGACATTGTCTCTTTCCTTTCTGGTTCATTTCAATACTCCTAGGCTTTCTCCTCAAATACCTGCCTCCCTCTCATATACTACAATTACCCAATGCTTGGGTAATCATCCTTTGCCCACAAAATTTGCTCCGGCTGTACTTAATTCTATCCACCTCTCCATCCTACTCCCTACTACTCTTATCCTCCTACACAAGATAATAAAATCACTCCACTAAATGGAAAAATGTTACATAAAACATTTGGTATAAGTTGGATTATGTTGCATGACTATAGAACTTACTTCTAAGGTTAAAAATAGCAGGCTAATATTTACCACAGTCAATACTTGAGTCTCTTGTAATTGCTAAATGTACAACTTTCATCAGGATTCCATACCTGGTGTAATCATTTTTTTCTCCTCTGTTTGATAATTGAGATTTCAAGGGGCCATAACTATCACCATAATCCAGTAGCAAAAGAATAGGCTTAGAATAAAAAAGATAACAATTCCACATTCTTAATATAAGGTAGGTTCTTGGTAAGGTAGGTTCTTGGGATAGACAGAAAGACCAAGGACCACTTGTAGATACAAGTAGATGCAAAACATCCTTGAGGAACAGATATCACCTAAGAAAACCTTGACACCAGGGATAAAGCTATGTAACACGAGGAATCACAAGCATTAAGCATTAAATAAAATAAAATAAATCATAGAAAATTACAGGAGGAAGGAGTAAAATGCAACCCCAAATGCCCAGTCCACCCATGAAAAGTTCAAAGCACAAAGAAACAGAGAAAATAAGAAGCCAACTGCTGAATCCTCAGAAACGATAGCAGCAGAAGTGAAAAGTCAAATGCAAGAGGCCAGAGAAGAAATAATGTCAATCTCATATCCCCATTTGTCCTGGACTTAATCAATTTTACCTGAGCAATTAACCTTATTGGTTAACCATAGTTCTGTCCCACCTTATGCCCACCTTAGGAATTCCCATTCTCCCCCACCTTGTACCCATTTACTCTATAAAAAGTCCCAAAAATGACAGAGTCTTTGGCAACCTGCTCAGGACCCCTTCTGTCCCTCTGACGGAAGCTTTCTTTCTTTCTCCCAATAAATATTTTCTGCTCTAAAAAAAAATAATAATAATGTCAATCATACTAAAAAAAAAGACAATCAAAGTGAAAGAAATCAAAAACAATACAGACAAAAAAAGAAGTTAGGAAAATAATGGAAATCATGAGTGCCCAACATAAACAAGAAATGAAATCATTGAAATATATCCAAACAGAAATTCAGGAGATTAAAAACTCTATTGCAAGTATATGCAATAGACTCCATGAAAGAGAGGTTAGAATATCAGACCTAGAACACAGGAATGTGACTAGTGACCAAGAAAAGAAAGATATCTTTAAAA
The DNA here is from genome assembly GCA_004365215.1 of Cuniculus paca. Classification (NCBI taxonomy): domain Eukaryota; kingdom Metazoa; phylum Chordata; class Mammalia; order Rodentia; family Cuniculidae; genus Cuniculus; species Cuniculus paca. The sequence continues at coordinate 1,614 of RJWT010050575.1, forward strand.
GAGCAAGGAACTAAGAAAAATCAATCCAGCAGTTACAAGATGAAACAAAGAGGAACAACATAAGGTTGATTGGAATCAGTGAGAAAGCTGGAGACAATGCAAATGCCATTAAAAACCTTGTCACAGAAATAATGGCAGAAAACTTTCTAAACATGGATAAAGAATTTGACATACAAATAAATGAAGCATATAGAACTCTAAATAGCCATGACCAAAACAAATCTACACCAAGGCATATAATAATCAAGATTCCAGAAATTCAACACAGGAACAAAATATTAACAGTAGCTAGAGAAAAGAAACAAATCACATATAAAGAAAATCTCATGAGAATCGCAGCAGAGTTTTCAACATAAACCGTCAAATCAAGGAAAGCCTGGAGTGAAATATTTCAAGCACTAAAAGCAAAAAATCTTCAATGAAGATACATGTACCCCACAAAACTATTTTTTCAAATTCAACAGAGAAATAAGATACTTTCATGACAAAGAACAACTGAAGTAAACCGTGACCACCAAGCCAGCACTACAGAATGCCCTGAAGAATATATTAGAGAGATAAGGAAGACCACAAACACAGGAACACCAATAAAAGAAACCACCAAGTGGGGTAATCAGTTAAACAGAGAAAAAAGAAAGGAAACCAGAACAGGAGAATGACATGAAAAAGATAAGCCAATACACATCAGTGATAAACATCGATGTAAACTGTCTCAATTCACCAGTCAAAAAAAAAAAAGCAGAATTAATCAAGAAACAGGATCCATAAACATGCTGCACTCAGGTAATATTTAACCTGAAAGTAAATTCATAGACTAAAAGTCAAAGCATGGAAAACAAAGCATGAAAATCAAATAAGCACTAACAGAAATATAGTTGTGGACTTTAATACCTAACTATCACAAATAGATAGATTGACTAGACAAACAATCAACAAAGAAATTCCAGAATAAAACCAAGCCTGTGAATAAATGGACTTGATGGATGTCTACAGAGTGTTCTACCCCAAAACATCTGAATACACATTCTTCTTAGCTGCACATGGGATGTTCTCCAAAAGAGAACACATACTAGCCCAGAAAGCATGTTTAAATGAATGTAGAGGAATTGAAATCATTCCTTGCACACTGTCTGACCATAGCACAATGAAATGAAATGAATGACAGAAGAAATCACATAAAGCACACAACACACTTCTGAATAGCCAGTGGATCACAGAGAAAATTAAACAAGAAATTTCACAGCATACACAGAGGATAATGATGCACAACACATGAAAATTTACAGGACCCAATGAAAGCAGCTGTAAGAGGAAAATTTATAACTATAAACTCTCATATCAGGAAAACAGAATGAGCTCAAATAAATAACTAACCTTGAACCTCAAACATCTACAGAAAGATGAACAAATCAAACCCAAAGCTTATATGAGGGAGGAAATTACAAAGAGAAAAGCAGAAATTAATGCAATTGAGTCAAAAAAGAAAGAATCAATAAATCAGAAAATTGGTTCTTTGAAAGAAGAAAATTGATAAACCATCAGCCAACCTCATCAAAAACAGAAAAGAAAAAACACAAAGTCAGGCAATTAGGAATGAAAAGGGGGAAACCACAACATACCCTACAGAAATTCAAAAGATTATCAATAGTATGAGAACCTATATTCTAATAAAACAGAAAACACAGGAAGAATGGACAGATTCCTAGACACAGTCCAATTGTCAAAACTAAATCAAGAAGATATAAAAATTCTAAATAACCTGATATCAGTCAATGAAATCAAAAATTTACCAAAAAAAAAATTACCAACAAAGAAAAGCCCAGACCTTGATGGATTCACTGTTGAATTCTACAAGAAATTTAGAGAACTGATTTCTCTAATGCTGAAAGTGTTTAAGGAAATTGAAAGGGAAGTAATACTTCCAAGATCATTTCTGGAGGCAAGTATTATCCTGATTCCAAAACCAGAGAAGAACCCAACCAAAAAAAAAAAAGAGAGAGAGAGAACTGTAGGACAATCTCTATAATGAACATAAATGCAAAAATCCTCAATAAGATACTGGAAAACAGCATGCAGCAAATTATCAAGAAGATGAAATAAGAATGGCAAATAAATACATGAAAAAATGTTCAGCATCATTGGTCATTAGAGAAATGCAAATGAAAACAACTCTGAGATTTCATCTCACTCCATAAAGAATGGCCAGGATCAAGAAAACCACCAACAATAAATGCTGGAGAAGCTCTGGGGGAAAAGGAACCCTTCTCCACTGTTGGTGGGAGTGCAGACTGGTGCAACCACTGTGGAGGTCAGTCTGGAGGTTTCTCAAAAAGCTAGGACTGGAAGTCCCATTTGACCCAGCTATTCCGCTTGTGGACATATTCCCAGAAGAAGTGAAATCATCATAGCACAGTGATATATGTGCACCCATGTTTATAGCAGCACAATTTGTAATAGCCAAATCTTGGAAACAACCCAAATGCCCCTCAATTGAGGAATGGTTAAAGAAGATGTGGTACTTTTATACAATGGAGTATTATTCAGCTATAAAAAATGATCACATGGAGGCTTTTATAGGTAAATGGATGCGACTTGAGACCATTCTCATAAGTGAAATAAACCAAACACACATGTGTAAACACTGCATTGTCTCCCTAGTGTAAGAAACTGAAAGACTGAATAAGATACAAAATTCCTGATAAATATGGAGAAATGGTTTTGAAATCCAATGGTGCATTTATTCTTTGATTTGATTGGTTTAAGTCCCTTTCCTACTATTTGATTGCAATATGTGAGAAGATAGGAACAGCTTTTTTGAAAAACAGGGGACATTACAGTAGCCATTGTTGGTTTCTTGTTGTCTGACTTGAAGGCCTATAATGCTTTCACTCTTTTGTTTTATCTGATTTTATATTACTTTGTTTTGTTTGAATTTATTGTCTGTAAATGTATGAACAACCATTTCTAAGAAGGCGAGAGACACCAGGGTAATCATTGTTAATCTCCTGTTGTTATGTTTTGAAAACCTCTATTGCTTGCAGTGTTTTGTTCTGAAATGCTATATTGTGTTTGGCTCTGTTCTGTTTTGTTTTGCTTTGTTTTGTTTTGTTCTATTCTCTTTAAAATAAAAATAAAAAATAAAAAGATTATGCACCATGACAAAATAGAATTCATACCAGGGATGCAGGGATGGTTCAACATATGCAAATCAATAAGCATAATATACTATATAAATAGAGTCAAAAATAAAAATCACATGATCATCTCAGTAGATGCAGAAAAAGTTTTTGACAAAGTCCAACACTCATTCGTGGTAAAAACCCTGTAAAAAATTGGAATAGACATCTTTATGTCAATCTGATAAAAGCCACTTATGTTATCAACAGCCAACGTCATACTATATGGGTAAAAACTGAAAGTTTCACTCTAAAATCAGAAACAAGACAGGGATGTCCACTATCACCTCTCCTATTCAATATAGTTCTGGAAACATTAGAGCAATTAGGCAAGAAAGAGAAATAAAAGTAATAAAGTGAAGAAGTTAAATTATTTTTTACAGATGACATGATACTTCACAAAGAAGACCTCAAAAACACCACCAAAAGACATCTACATTTAATACCCAAATTCAATAGTGTGGCTGGGGACAAAGTAAGTTCTGAAAAATCAGTAACATTCCTATACACAAACAACAAACTCACTGATATATATATATATATATATATATATATATATATATATATATATATAGAGAGAGAGAGAGAGAGAGAGAGAGAGAGAGAGAGAGAGAGAGAGAGAGAGAGAGACTGAGAGAGAGAGAGAGAGAGAGAGAGATTTCTTAGTGAAATGAGTGCTGGAGAGAAAGAATGGAGTCCTGTATATACTCCAAAATTATAACTAATGCAACTAAAAGAATGAGATTACCTTCCAATAAGATGGGAAAGTGAAAAGAAAAGATAGAGCAGATTTAGTAGATGATCAGTATTTCACACTTTCTTTCACCTCAAAGAAAAGTTGAGATTTGATCATTTTTAACTTGATGCTTTTTTTCATTCACCTAAAAAAAATTAGCCATATTTTTGAGGCATTTAATGGGTGTCCCATAGATAAATTGACGAACTAAGGAACCATATTTGAATATGAGTCTAGATTTAGGGATAATCTGATCTGGAGATGTACATTTAGTAAATTTGCATTTATGAAAGAAAAGAAGGCACAGAAACCAGGTACTAAGTTCTGAAACACTTGCATCAAAAGAATCCAAGTAACCAAGAAAGGAATAAAGAGGAGTGCAGTGAGAAACAAAGTAAACCAAGAATAACAATGTGGAATCCCAACACAAGAATAGAAAATTTATGCAGGAGAGAAGGGAGCGAATACATTAAATTTCACTTATAAGAAAAATGAGAATAAGATGAGGATGGAGACTGTATCATTGAATTTATCAAGCAGGAGAAGAGTTCTATAAAGTAGTAGAAAATCCATAATTAAAATATATTTACTAGGAATTAAAACATATCAAGCAATGAAAGTGAAAATATAGACTAGTTCAGAGAGTTTGCTGCTGGGTGAAATACACTAATGAATCTGTATCTACAGAGCAATATTGTAAAGAGAAGATTGATTACTTATGTTAAGATGAAAGACTTCATTGTATTACAATGGGAATAATTATAAAGTGAAGAAATGAATTACAGTATGCTCAATCTCTTTAAGCAAGAGTTGATGGTATTTACTGTGCAAAGGTAAAGGGATTGGTCTCCATACAAATATTTATGATAATAGGCAACAAGGCAGAATATACTTATGTGGATGCCACTAAGTCTGAGTAGAAAAAAGTAGAAACCTGTTGACTTCCTTTTGTTTACATAAATTATCAGTAGCCTATATAAGCAGTTACTGGGAAAACTTTGAATGCCAAGGTTCTAAAGAGGGAGCTAGGTAATACCCAACATTGTTCACTACAGACTCTCCAAGGAATGAATAACTAGTCTGCCTATGGACAATTTAATATCATTCATAGAAATTGTGATGAATACCAAGCAAATATACTGCCTTCAATGTTAATAAAATAATGTCATCCTGGAGAGAATGTTACCTGATGATCTGATAAAATAAGCAAATAATATAATGTTGTAGTTGTAGGCACATGGCAATGAATATCAGCTACACTTATAAAGTGTTAATAAATTATAGTGGTTAGTCCTAATTTCTCCTTTGTTGTTGTTCTATTTCTTTCATTAGAATTCTTTGTTTGAAGAAGTATTCTAAAGTATTTACACCTACAGTATAAACAAGACCTTAGCTGTCATATTAAATCTCTTTAAATGCTGTGTGTTTCCTAAGTTGTCTCCTTTATTCTTTAAAAATGTTTATGAATTTGGCTCATTCAGGGAATTTCAAATCAAAATTTCTTATTTTATTAAGAAAGGAAAATTAATTTCATAGTGTGGAGTAATTGCTGTCAACCAAATAAATTCAGAACTTGAGTGCATTTTCCCCTTGAGTGTGAAAAGTCTGTTTATTTCCACATGCAATTATAAAACAAGTAATTCTGACTTAATGAAATAAAATCAGCTCCAAAAACAAATAGGATTCATTTGCAGTTCAAACTAAATTAGTGAAAAATGCTTATATTCAATATATTTTGAAAAGTCTAATGAAATTATAAACAATATTTTAGAGAATCATTATATGCACAATGTAACAATAAACTCAATTTATATTTGAAGCTTCCCTTATTTGTAAGTTAATACTGTGAAATCATACAAGAAAATCAAGTTTTCACCCAAATTTCTTGGAGTTTATCAGTTTCAAAGGAATTGAGGATAAGTACTTTGCAATGTGCACAGTAGATTGAATTGATATGATGATCCTTGAGAGTATGATAGGGGAAAAATAACTTCCCACTTTTATTGGGTTTTGGGTTACTAGAATCTTCTTGTACAGGTGGTTTCTAGGCTCTTTCTGTCCTGATCAAGGAATTGGTCAAGACAAGCACAGAAGGTAGTAAGATTTTTTATTTATTAAAGACAGGAGGAGAAACATGCTTCACAAAGAAGGCTTGGACTATGTAAAAGTAAGAAAAGAAAGATACACTCTGCAGCATGAGGGTGGACTACTGTGAAAGCACACAGTAGTAGGCAGCTTGGTGGTGACTGTCCTTTCATATCTTACCCGCCTCAGACTGACATCATGTCTAGGCCTTCCTATCAAATATTCACTTGATTTCTCACAAGAAGTCCATGTTCAGGGCTCTGGGAACTGTTCTGCATGAGTATGCTGCAACTTTTCAAATAATGGGTCATACCCATTTTCCCACTCACCCTGCCACACCCTAATCTCCTGTGTCACTTCTTCCTGAGGGACACATATCCCATAATTCTTTATGGGTGTCTGATGGAGTGGAGATATCCATCTCCATTCAGCTATTTCCTGCTGAAAGGAGTTGTAGAATTATAGGTTTTCCATGTACCTCACGGTGTACTGGCTGGGTTGAAGAAATAAAAAACTTTTAGAACACAATGAAAAAGAGTGTACATAAAGAACTGTTGAGATGTCTGTTTAACTGTTCCTGTGGTTTGTAAAAAGCCTGCTTGCTTCCCTCTTTTTAAATATTGTCCTAAATTATGTGTCACTCTCCACTTACACCAAAGTCCAGAAAACTTACCTCAAACATAACTTGATATGTGAAAAGGTGGATAAAGGAATTTGAAAAGTCTTTTCCCAAAATAGTAAATGAACTTGCATCTTGTACTATGCATCAGAGCTATTTTCTCCTTTTATTTCTTTTCTAATAAATCCTAATTAATGTACTCCAACCCTGAGATAGATTAAGCAGATCAGCTGGGATAAAGACCTTATATATATTCACAAGGTCTGTTGAGAGAAAGTCATAAATAACTTTCAAACTACTACTCTGGTATCTATTACCTGTGTTTCCTATACAATAACTTTCCAGTAAGATATGATTATTATAATTGAGCATGTTAAGACTTGCCCATCTACTACATAAGAAAGCAGAAGACATGTTTTAATTTCAGACTTTATTCCTAGTTCTCTCAACCATAGTTTCTCGAAAGCATAGGAAACTAAACAGCAATAAAGTCTATGAGCTGTGTTTCAGCCCTAAAGCTACAGAACATTGGCTCTCACAATTTAACCAAATTAGCAAACTTCTCTTAGCTTTTGCATAGGGTAATTGGGATTGAGTGAGACAGCAATAGTAGCAACAGTTACATTTTAACCTAAAAATTATTATTTTTACATAATGTATAATAAGACACTCACTATAGACCCTGTCATATGTAAAATGTTCAATTATACTTGCTATTTCTTAAATTATTACTCCTCTAATTGAATCACACACACAAAGAGCAGCTACTTGCCTAGAGCAGAAACAATTCCTGATAGTCTTTGTTTATTCACAGTGAGAGAAATTTCTACACTTTAATTAATGTATGCTTGTGCCATTTAATGAATACATCCATTTTTAAATGTACGTGTCACATCTTAATTCTTTTATTTCCTCTCTTGTCTGCCCTCCATCTCTGGATTCTCTCTCATTTGTAAAAGGTCTCCCTGTTTCCTATCATCTATCTCTTATTTTGCTCTTTAAATTATATACTTTTAGTTTCTCGTATAAGAGAAAGCATGAAATATTTAACCTTTTGTGTCTAATTTGTTTCACTAAGCAGTATTTTTTCAAGGAGCATCCATTTTCTTACGAATGACTCAAATTTAACTGTCCTTTTTTCTCTTGGTTCCCTTTCAATATACTTAAGATCTGTCTCACTATTTCCTGTTGTCTATCTTTTATTTTGCTCTTTATTTATATTTTAGTTTTTCATATAAGAGAAACCACATGATAATTAAACTGATTTATTTCACTTCACATTATGGTTTCAAGGTGCATCCATTTTCTTATGAATGACTCAGTTTTATGTTTTATGGCAGCATAGTACTCCACTGTGCATAAATGCCACATTTTCTTTATCCATTCATCTACTGACAGGCATATATACTGCTTCCAAGTTTTAGCCATTGTGAACTATGCTGCTATAAACACAGGTATACATGTATCACTATAATATTTTATCTTTATCTCCTTTGGGAAGACACATATGGGAAATACTTGTGTCAAATGGAATTTCTAGTTTTACTTTTGGTCCTACTTCTCTCTTCTTCAAATATTGTAGAAAAATTCCTTTCTTGACACATCCATGCCAGCATTTGTTATTATTTGATTTCTTGATAATGGCCATTCTTTCTCAGCAAGATAGAATCTCGGTGCTGTTTTAATTTGCATTTCTCTAAGTGTCTCTTCATTTTAGTTGCCCATTTTTTTTACTGGCTCTTTTATTTAGTAGGTCTAAATTTTTTTTAATTCTTTAGATAGTCTATATATTAGTCATTTGTTGGAGGAATAGCTGGCAATTTTTTGCATTTTATATATTATCTTTTCATGGCATTGGTTGATTCCTTCACTATCCAGAAGATTTTAAATTTTATATGATCCCATTCATTGATTTTTGTTATTTTTTCTTTTTTCTTTAAAAAAAACAGAAAAGAAGGATAGAAATGATACAGAATTTCAAAAAATAGTAGGAAGTTAGCACTAGTTAATATATTGCATATTATCTTAGAAGCAGTTGTCCAAGTTACAAATTTAGGCATAAAAAAATGATCAAACAATCAAACAATGAAAGCACAAACTGTTCTTTTTGGTGAATTAATAAAGATTAATAGTGATGAACTAACAGAGATTAATAGTATAATTATCATATGTATATGTATATCATATGTATATATATGTATATGTATATAATTATCATATGTATATTAATAGTATAATTATCATATGTATACATATACATATGTATACATATACATATATACATATACATATATGCATACATATACATATATATATATATATATATATATATATACACATATACTCTTTTCTTTCTTCTTTTTCTCCTTTCCCCTATCCCAGTTGTTCTTTCCTTTTGAATACTTTCTTTCCCTTTCATTATTACAATATCTACTGTACATTTTGGATCTTACTACTTTTTCAGTTTTTTTTTTACACTAGGGAGACAATATGATATTTATGGATGTGAGTTTGATTTACTTCACTTATGAATATGGTCTCAAGTTTGTTATTTTTTCTTATGCAACTGGGGTTCTGTTCAGAAGTTCCTTGCCCATACCTA
>RJWT010050576.1:0-10831 GCA_004365215.1 Cuniculus paca
GACACGAGACAACAGATCAAACAAAAGCACCTACTTCCTAGGACTGATATTCTAAATAAGTCTGTAGATGCCTAAGGAAGCTAGGAATCACCTATCTGGACCCCCTAGGGAAAGAGTCACTGCTCATTAAACATGCTCGCTGGTTACGTGACTCGCTTCCCCATTTGTCCTGGACTTAATCAATTTTACCTGAGCAATTAACCTTATTGGTTAACCATAGTTCTGTCCCACCTTATGCCCACCTTAGGTATTCCCATTCTTCCCCACCTTAGACCCATCTACTCTATAAAAAGTCCCTAACATGACAGAGTCTTTGGCAACCCACTCGGGACCCCTTCTGTCCCTCTGACAGAAGCTTTCTTTTTCCCCAATAAATATATTCTGCTCTTAACCTCCGTTGTTCCTAAAATTCATTCTTCGATTTTTAGAGAACACGAATTCGTACCGGACATAGTGGGTTGGGAGTTTCATTCCCCTGTATCACTACTACATTTAGAACTTTAAATCTCTCTCTTATTTAATATATTTTCGTTGTAAAATCTTTTTTTTTTCCGGCACCAGGGATTGAACTCATGACCTTGCGCTTGCGGGGCAGGCGCTTAGACCGCTGAGCTAAATCCCCAGGCCTGTTTTTGAGACAGGGTCTCACTATGCCGTTCAGCCTGGCCTTGAGCTCACTTTGTAGCCCAGGCTGGTCTCGAACTCACAACAATCCGCCTGTCTCAGCCTCCCGAGTGCTGGGATTGATTAGAGGCGTGAGCCACCACGCCTGGCGTGGCTGATCTTGAACTCACGATCCACCTGTTTCAGCCTCCCGAGTGCTGGGATTATAGGGGTGCACCACCAGGCCTGGAGACTGTTGTAAAATCTTGCAGAGACTGTTGAGCCTGTGTTCTAAAAGGGACCTTGCATTCATACTTATTCACAAATATGTATCAATTGTATAGTGTGTACCAGGTATCACGCAGGACACTAGAATTAGAGGCTTTTGAGGGTCTCGTGGCATTTTGCAATGGGGTAGAAATATAAACAGATAATCATAAGACGGTCCTATAATATTAGAGATGTCTGTAGCCATGACTTTTTAAAAATTACTTTAAATGATATAATTTTCAAACATGCAGTTTTCACAAAGGTTCTTAGCCCATATTAAAGGACCAATCATCTGAAATTTCCCAGAGATGTCTTTATAGATTATTTAGAGAGATTTAGAAAGATTAAAGATAGTCACCCTTTTGAAAGGGGTTCAGTGTTCAGTCAGTTGAGATTTCATTATGCATCAAAGAAATGCCAGTGTCATTTCCCACAGGCTTTCCTTCCTCTGTGTTCTCCTTAAATGCCCTCAGTCTTTTTTAATTTCTTATATCCTCTCTCAGTCAGCTCATTCATTCTCTAGGCTTTAACTATCCCTTGTGTCTGTCCATTACTCCTATATCTACTCTACTACTACCTCTAAGTGCATATTTAAGAACGCCAATATTTAGCCACCTTCAGATATCTGCTCCAGCATATCAATTCCTCAGGTTCCCTTACCAAACTGACTGTCTGTAGTCCTTCACGTCCTCTCCTTCTCTCCCTCTATCCCAGTCCAGTGGAAGCCCTGCCAATCGTTCAGACTGGGAGCTATTTTATTCTCTCCACGTTCCCCCTACCATATCCAATCAATCAATCAGTCGATCAATCACATATTAATTCTACTTTCTTCTTCTTTTTCTTTTTTTTATTTTTTGTACCAGGAATTGAACTCAGGACCTTGTGCTTACCAGGCAGGTACTTATGCTGCTGAGCTATATGCCCAGCCCTATAACTATACTTTCTATCTGACCACTCTCGTTAGTTTTTTGGCTAGCATTCTGATTTGGGCTCCTCCTGTCTTGTTGTGGATTATTTCTATTGACTCTTACAGATCTTTTGAACTTCAATATTATTTTCCACACTGATCTATGTCATCCTCTAGAATGTACATCAGATCATATGATTTCTTAGTTTAAGTGTCATCAATGTTTATTACCCATAGTAGCACTTCCTAAAGGGTATGTCCTAACTGTGCTGCAGTGAATTAAGATGGGCCAAAGGTGACCAAGTTTGGCCAGGTGTGTTGAGCCCATGAACCATAGGTGTTTTCATTTTCCTTGTATAATATGAATAGAAAGGTTAGAGAGGACCAGCTTCAAAATCTAGACCCTTAAAAAATTAAGTTAAAAAAAAACCCAAAATCTAGACATTTGCTGTCTTGTGTAGTCTGATCTCTAACACTCATGGTCTCATACCTCATTAGTTAACAATTGTCATTTCCTGTTTTACCTTAAGCTATGACATGCCTATGTCATTGCATAGAGGATAAGCTCTTGTATCTATTTGAAATGAAATGCTTCTCTGGCAAACTTTTGCATATCTTTTACATCACAGTTCAATCTGTGCTTTCTTAAGTATGTTTCTCTGAGTCAATTCAGGATGAAATTAACCATTCTAGCCTTTGTGCTTCTAGGTAACTCATAATCTAGCTCCATTATGTATTTTCACTGTAAGGCATAATCTCCTCTATTATGTGGTTTTGCTGTAATTCGTAATCTCCTTTATTATGTGGTTTTACTGTAACTCACAGTCTCCTCTATTATGTGCTTCCACTGCAACTCATAGTCTCCCTCTATTATGGAACCATCATGATGAGGAACATCCTTTGGTTTGTAAATTTACTTCTTTTGCTAGTTTTTAAGCTGCTTGAGTCTTTTCATCTTTGTTTCCCCAGCACAAAGGAGTTTTAAGAAAAGATTAGGTGAACCAGGTCTGGTGGCGCATGCCTGTAATCCCAGCACTTGGGAGGCTGATACAGGAGGATCATTGTGAGTTCGAGACCAGCCTGGGCTACAAAGTGAGCTCAAGGCCAGCCTGAATGGCATAGTGAGACCCTGTCTCAAAAAGACAAGGGCCGGGGATCTAGCTCAGTGGCCTAAGCGCCTGCCTGGCAAGTGCAAGGTCATGAATTCAATCCCCAGTGCTGCAAAAAAAAAAAAAGAAAAGAAAAGATTAGGTGAATCAAGTACAGTGTAATAATTTAGTCAGGATGAGCTAGGTTATGCTGCTGTGACAAATGACCTAATATAATTATAGTTTATTACTCAGTCAGATGGATGAATATTCCATATCAACTTGTTCTTCTATGGTCACTAGAGAATTACACTTGCTTGTGTGTGTACTTACTTTAAAAACTTTTGGCATAATACAAATGACATAAACTTTACTATTTTAACCAATGTGTACAATTAAGTGATAATGATTATATTCATAGTGATGTGAAAAAATTACCACTTTCTAGTTCCAGAAGCTTCATGACCCCCTACTTAATGTGGGAAATCCCATGGAAATCCCCTACTCAATACAGAGTTACTTTCCATTTCCATTACCCCCAGCTCTTGGCAACCACTAATCAGCTTTCTGCCTCAATGGATTCCCCATTGTGAACATTTGTACAAATGGAATCATATAATGCATGTCCTTTTGTGCCTACTTTCTTTTACTTAACACAAATGTTTTTAAGTTTTGCCTGTTTTGTAGCACATATCAGTACATATATATATCTCACATTTTGTTTACTCATTCATCAGTTGATAATATTGGGTTTTTCCATATTTGGTTATTGTGAACTGAGCTGCTATGAGTGTTCATGTGCAAGTTTCTGTTCAGATACTTCATTTTAGTTTTTTCAGTTGTGTAACTAAGAGTAGAATTACTGATATGATCATCCTGGGTTTGACCTTTTGGGGAACCAGCCAAATGGTTTCCATAGTGATGATATTTCCTCCAGCTATATGTAAAGGTATTGGGGACCTGGCCAAGACCCCTGATCCCTGTATCAAGGGTTCAGTGAGAGGATAAAATAAGAAACAAATTTAGTAACACATGATAAGTGACTTGAAAGTCGATGTCTCCAGATGGACCAAGAGAGCGACACTCCAAGACAGCCACTATTTATTGGGTGTATACAGTGAGAGGCAGGGCTAGGAGAAGATTCAAAGTTGGTGGAAGACTCAGAGGTCTATGATTCAATGGGCAAATATAATCTTAGGATGACTCAAGAGGGTGGAGATGATCTGATGCTAAGAAGAGTCTTGCCTTGGAGTGCTTTTTAGATTTAGTGGTTTTAGTTTTAGTCTTAGTGGGTGAGAGGATGGCCCATCCCTAAAGAGTTAATGGGAAATCTCGAATGGGTGTTACCAAAACCCCAAACCTCCATTTATCCCTTAGGGAAGTATGCAAAATTAGCTATTGTGAATTTGTGGTCCCCAACAGGAAGGTTTCAATTTCTTCACATTCTCATCACTTTTTTCCATGAGAAAAAACCATTAAGCTGGGATGCAGTGGCATGTATCTGCAATCTCAGTTACTTGGAAAGCTGAGCAAGAGGATCATGTGTTCCAAGCAGACTGGAAAACAGTAGCGCTTTGTCTCAAAATATTGTTATTATGGTCTATATATGCTCTTAATACATTCATTTCACTCATATTTCATCGGCCAAAGCAAAAACCACATGATCACATGGAGCTTCAAGAAAAGTGGGAGTCAGATTCTATCATGTGTTGGAAAGAGGAGTGCTAGGATATTTGTGAGCAACCTCACCACAATTACTGTTAGTATCAAGGGAGATGAGGGATTAAGTTCAAATAATTCCATCACCGCTCTTCAAGTGATATAGGGGAATGAAAGGCCCAACCTACTATATGTTCCGTATGAGTTCATGTTCTCTAAAATTGAAGAATGAATTTTAGGAACAACGAAGGTTATGAGCAGGATATATTTATTGAGAGAAAGAAACCTTCAGTCTAAGAGAGACAGAAGGGGACCGGAGTGAGTTGCCAAAGACTCTGACCTTTCCAGGAACTTTTATAGGGTAAAACCACGAGGTGAGGTGGGTCCAAGATGGGGAAAACCTGGAAATTCATAAGGCAAATGGGCATGAGGTGTGACAGTACTGTGGTCAACCAATAAGATTGTTTGGGTAAAATTGACCAAATCAGGGATGAATGGGGAATCAAGTTTCGTATCAAGCAAGCATTCTTAGTGATTAGTGACTCTTCTATAGGGAATTGGGATGGTCAAGGTGATCCATACCTATTTAGAATGTCAATCCCTGTTATCTATACTTAGGGTGTGGTTGTATTTGCTTTGTCTTTTGTCTTGAGATCTGGCCCACAGCTGCAGGTGTCTGTCTCCTCCAAGGTCACAAGACATCTGGTCCTCTGTGTCAGCTTTCTCAAGGGCCTGGCCCTATCTGATTGCCTATAATATTTCTAACTCAGCTGCCTGTAACACAAGTCTATGTTCACAGACTGGGCCATTATCTCATAAGTTTTCCAGAAGGAAAATGAACACAAAATCACTGGAATAGCACAGAAATAGCACAGGAAGGGGGACATAAAGGCCAGGAGGCAAGAAGAAAAGAAACAAATGAAATTTTTCTAAAGCAGAATACTTTATTTTGTTAATTAATTATACATTTTTTCTTGGCCAAAAGGCCAAGAATGTAATATTTTATTAATTAATTATACATATGATTTAGAAAACAAAAGCATGTTGCTTTGAAAAAAGTTCGTTCTCTTCTTTTTAGTATATACTGTAGTCAAATATTACCTAAACTCTGGTAATTAGACTTCATGCTGGAAATTGATTCATCTCTCAGTAACTTCCTCAATAACCTCCATGGTAAATTTTGTTAGATAAAGTAACTACATAATTATCTGATAAAATCACAAAATCAATCTTAAGGACATAAGGAAATAAAGTCTGGCTGGAAGGATTTTACTGAAAAGGAGCACATCATGTACACGAGCTTTTCTTGTCACCCAGCAACGCTCCTGTGGAGTTCCTCTTTGTGGGGTAATTTCAGCTGGCAGCTGGTACAACCTTGAAATGGTCCTGTTTGTTTTCCCTGCTCCCTGATGTGTAGAGGCCATTACTGATAATAGTGTGGTTGGTGTTTATTTTCTGGATTCATGATAACATGGCATAATTGCCTAGAACTCTTTTTCCATCTTGACATTGACTTGCATACACAGTTGGGTCACACTAGCTGCACATTTCAAAGCCTAATGATATTTACTTTTTTTTTTTTTTTTTTGTAGCACCGGGGAATGAATTCATGACCTTGTGCTTGCCAGGCAGGTGCTTAGACCGCTGAGCTAGATCCCTGGCCCTTGTCTTTTTGAGACAGGGTCTCACTATGCCATTCAGGCTGGACTTGAGCTCACTTTGTAGCCCAGGCTGGTCTCAAACTCACAATGATCCTCCTGTCTCAGCCTCCCAAGTGCTGGGATTATAGGTGTGAGCCACCACGCCTGGCTATGATATTTACATTTAAGAAATGAAAATGACCTATGGTGGTGGGGAGATTGAGTCTTGTAACTTTGTTCAGTTTGTAGCTATATAGCCAATAAGTAAATATTTATTTTTAATAAGTATTTATTAGGCCAGGGAGATAACTCAGAGGTATAAGCGCCTGTCTGGCAAGCATAAGGTTGTGAGTTTGATCCCCCATACAAAAAATAATAAAAATAAGTATATATTATTCAGATTTTCTAAGTTTGAATCTTGGCACTACCACTACTACTTGTGTGTTCTGAGTCATACTTACTAATCTAATAATGTAAAAATCTCTTCTTTGGTTAGTGTATGACTAAGCAAGCCAGCTAGGGGAAGGGCCTGAGATAAGAGTTCGGTAGCCAGCTATATTGATAAGGATTAAAATAAGAATAGACAGTGAACTAGGACTTTAGACCTAGAATGAACTTCCTCGGGCAACATGAAATATTGTACAGCTGACTTCCTACGGAAGTTGTGGTCCCTCCCTACTAGGCACCTGAGTTTTGAAAAATTTTAAATGCAGTGAACTTCTTCAGGCAATGTGGAATGCAGACTACTCCCTACTAAAGGGAAGTGCAGCCACTCCTTACTAAGCTCCTGAGTTTCAAGAAATTTAAAAGGCAAAATGACCAGTTTTTTTCCTCTCTAAAATCTCAGTTTCCGTTCTATACCCTACATGCTAAAGAATTGGGGTTGCCTGGCCTGGGTAGAAAGCCTAAGTTCCAACTGGCCATTTTAAATCCGCAGAGCCTCCTGTGGAAGGTGGCCACTAAACAACTGAGCAATTTCGGTGCTCTACTTACTTACATTTAGCTCTGGATTGAATGGCCATGTGGTCAGCCACCTGGGACTCCTCCTAGAAATTCAAGTTATTATTTCCAAAATCCTCCTCACTTCCTCCTTTTTGTTTGTGACTTCATTCCTTGTGAGATCTCAAGCTTGGTTCATAGGGTAACATTAAACTACAGTATTTAGGTGATAACTTTGCTTCAGGATGTGTTCCCTCTTGTCAAATCAGTTCTTCCACCTCTCTGTGGCCTCCCCTGATAAGGCTGAGATCCTCTGCCATGTGCCTCTCTGACAGGTTCTCTTGCCCATGTCTAAATATTATAGGCAGCTCAGTTAGTTAGCAATTTTATAGGCAGTCATACAGGGCTGGGCCTTGAAGGAGGCAATGCATAAGATCAGGTGTCTTGTAACCTTGGAGGAGACAGAGGCCTCAGTTGTGGGCCAGACCTCAAGACAAAAGGCAAAACAAATGCAACCACATCCTAAGTATAAACATCAGGGATTGATATTCTAAATAGGTATGGATCACCTTGATGACCAGGAGTCACCATCCCAACCCGCTACAGGAAGAGTCACTGCCCTTTAAGCATGCCTACTCGCTTCCCCATTTGTCCCCAATTTGGTCAATTTTACCTGAACAATTAATCTTATTGGTTGACCATAGTACTGTTCCACCTCATGGCTAACTTGTGAGTTCCCATTTTCCCCACCTTGGACCCAGTTCACCTTGTGGTTTTGCTCTATAAAAATCCCTAGAAGCTGGGCATGGTGGCGCATGCATGTAATCCTAGCCCTCAGGATGTTGAAGCAGAAGGATTGTCTTAAATTCAAAACCTACTTCTGCTACAAAGTGAGCGCAAGGCCAGCCTGAACTGCGTAGAGACCCTGTCTCAGAAAAAGACCAAAAAAAAAAAAAAAAAAAAACCTCCGTAGAAAAGACAGTCTTTGGCAACCCACTCGGGACCCCTTCTGTCTCTCTCTAGACAGAAGCTTTCTTTCTCTCAATAAATATATTCTGCTCTTAACCTACGTTGTTCCTAAAATTCATTCTTTGATTTTAGAGAACACGAACTTGTACTGGACATCTAGTAGATTGAGAGTTTCATTCCCCTATATCACAAACAGCATTGAAAGGAAATTATAATTCTGTTTAACTTCCTGTGTCTCTCAATATCTAGAAGCTCTGACCAGGCAGACTTGGTCAGTTATCAGTAAATGCTCATGTGTTAGATAAGTTACCTGTATGTGCCCTGAGGTTGGAGAAGAGGCCAATCTAATTTACCAGAGAACAAGGTGAGGGCAGCAGTTTGCTGAGTTTTACCAGGACTTTGCAGAGACTTGTGAGAAAACTGCTGAGTCATAGGCATGCCTGTTGAACCGGGAATGACCTTAACTATAGGTCTTGCAATATTTCTTTTTAGGATTGTAGCAGCTACTGGCTGCTCCAGCAGAAAACAAAAGTTGAGAACTATCTGTTATTTTATTTTATATTTTATTAACTATCTCCTTGTAAATAATGGCACTCACTTGAACTAGTTTCAGAAAGAGGGATGAGGATGTATATAAGGACTCAGTGTGTCTCAGAATAGAAAGGCAGGAACACAGCTGGATCTCTGAGGAAATGCCATCAGGACCCGCGCCACCCTCTCAAGCTCTTGTTTTCTCTTTAGGTCCAGATGGTTCTTTGCCGTTAAGCCTCCCTGGCCATCTGGTTCTTTCTTTATCCTCTTCAGACTAACACTCTTCACTGTTCCTCAGTGGAAGGAAAGACTGCTCCTGGGAGTCTATGCCCCCAGTTCCAGCTGAACCCTGAGAATTGCTAGCTATTACTACCCACAAACCTAACTTCCAGGGGAGAATCTGATTGGTTCAAATGGAGCCAGATGTCTCCCTTCATCTAATTCATAACTTCCAAGTTTGTCTATTACAAACTTTTCAGGTGAACAATTAACTGTGAACAAGGTCACTGAGGGAAAGGCAGATATTCTGACATCTAAACACTATAGTTCAAATTGGTCCCCAATATTATGCAAGGTTGGCTCAAGGGAAAAACTGCATGGAATTGTGAAAGTTGATGATACTAAGATGAAATAAATCACTCTCGTCAGACCCAGATGAGTCTGACAGGGAGGCAGGCAGGAAGTAGTGAAAGGCAGGGCTCACGTTTGTGTTAAGCCCTGTTGCAAAGATATTCAAAAAGCCCCACAAGCGATTATTTCTTATTTTTAGGTATACAGTGCTTTGCTCAGCTAATACCCATTCATGGATTTTCCTACCTGAGCTTTACTTTTAGAATGTTTTAAGACTGCAACGATTCAAACAAGATGCTCTGGACAGAATATTTTCCTAACAGTAGTGCCTCCACCAATGGGCTAATTACCAACTCTGACCTGAGGTCTCTAACACCAATGGACCAATCTCTAATTACTATTCATTTTTTAGGCCTTAGTTTAATACACAAGCTCTGGCACACAAATTATGAAATTTTAGTTTTCTATAAACTGAATTTCTGTTATGAGCACCCATTCTGATTTGGCTGAGAGTTATTTAATCTTGGTCAATCAGGGATTCCCTTCCTCCCCCCACTAGCCCAGTTTTGCAAAGTTCTTTTTTTTTTTTTTTTTTGCGAAGTTCTAGTACCTAACAGTGGTGGGGTAGGGTTGTGAGGACAGGTTGGAATAGTACTTAGTTTCTGTTTACTGGAATCTGCTAGGAAATCTTCCTTCCTGTCTGATCTTTAGTTGTTAATCCACACAGGTCCCATCTGAGTCACCCCTGCTTCCTGTGCACTGTTTCTGTTTGGTCTGGGGCCTTATTAGGTTACCTGGGTAGCTTCTCAGGAGCATGGGACTCCTGGTGTTCCACATCATGCCAGGCTCCCCAAAACTCTCTGGGTTGTCACTGTCTTGCTGTGGCTGGGCTATAATTCATCCAGAAATGTCAGCCACCATTCTCACACTTCGCTGGGTGTAAGGGACTCCAGCAACGATGTTTTAGTCCCATTTGCTCAGTCCATCACAGTCTGAGATTTTGCCTCCAATTCCTCTAGTTCTCCCAAGCTCAGAACCACAAACCTATTTAGTTTCTATTGTTTGCCCTTCTTGACTTCTACTGGACAGAACAAGCTTAGGTCTGTGCATTTAGAACCCCAACATCTATCTAGGATTTCTACTCTTTCTTTCTCCCTGCTCTGATAATCCACAAGAAAAGGGTAAAATTTTCTTTTCTCTGAACCAAGTAAAGGCCAGGAATATAGCTCAGCAGTACAAGTGCCTGCCTGGCAAGTGTGAGGTTGTGAGTTTGAACCCCAATACCAAAAAAAAAAAAAAAGGATATGTTTGTTTTTCTTTGAGACAGGGTCTCATTATGCAGTTCAGACTGGCCTTGGGCTCACTCTGTAGCCTAGGCTGGTCTCGAACTTGCAACGATCTTCCTGCCTCAGCCTCCCGAGTGCTGAGATTACAGGAGTGTACCACAATGCCTGGCTAAGGATATGTTTCTAAACCAACTAAAACCAATCTACTTACTAACTGAAGCCAGAAAAATCTTTATTTAGTCTGAGGGCGGTAGGTAGAGAAAACAGGTGGAATAGGATAGAAGAGTAGAAAAGGGAGAAATAGAAATAAGGAAATAAATGCAGGAATTCACAAAATGAAGTTTTAGCCGGGTGTGGTGGCTCACACCT
>RJWT010050577.1:0-10833 GCA_004365215.1 Cuniculus paca
AGTGTTCACCACTCTGACTGGACAAGTAGTTCCATCTCCTGAATCCCTGCATTCCACCCTGGAAAGACTACAAAATACAAATTTACTGCCTTTAAAAGTGATGTAGGCATTTGCATGCATTTTTTAAAGTGCTATTTTATTAAATTTGGTTTTACATGATAGAGAATGTTGCCAGAGTTCTCTACATACATGATAAATCTCTCACTTTTGTTATTTATTGGCAAATGATGGAAGTCAAAAACAATTCATCACCTGCTGGGGCCACTCATATATAAAACCAAGCCTGCTGTTATCCACGGTGCTTTAAATCAAAACTACATATTGAAAACACTCTCTCCCTTGCGCATCCACACACTCAGAGGAAAGAAAAGGCAAACATAATAAATGTTTTCCCTGAAACAGAAGGAGACCTACAGCTGGTCAAAGCAAATGTTCCCTTTCACATTTCCATGTCCTGTCCCCCATCTTTCATGAAGAAGTGTAACAGAAAACAGTCCCGTCTTCTGACCCTGCCATCTCCGTCTGCAACCTGTTCCCTTTACTTTTTAAGCAGCTAGCAACTTTTTCTTGAGGTTGCAAGCCATGAATAATTGTGTCAAGCACAACATAAACATTGAATTCTTACTTTTTCTAAAGAAAATAGACACTTTATATTTATTCCAGAATAGGACAGAAGCGCAAAAGTCACTTTTGCTTTGAAAAAGCAAATCTGTTAAATATGAAAGCTTAGAGGGTATTGACGGCATTAAGTAGAAAAATGTTAATAGACCTATAGATAGTCAAGAAATACTATGTTAATTTTACACATCATGAATGTAAATACCTAAATTAAATCCTGCAACAGTCCTAAAGTAATGCAGAAACACCTGCTTATGTCACAGAAGTCCTATAGTATCTTAATTTTCTAAAAGGGAAGCAATTCCCATTTCCTATGCATACTTTGACCATGACAATGACTGGTTGAGTATTATTTTGAGTCCCTGTGGCTACTGCCCATTAGTTCCAGTGGAGAAAGATAATGACTTCTTTGCACAGCAATTTATCATACTACTGCTAGGACTGAATTCCATATTCAGCTACAACACATGAAACCAATGCACAAGAAAGTCAAAGAAAGGCAGCACAACTTGAAAACCAATCAAACATCCTGCATCAGTTGTTGATCACTGCAAATTTTTTGAACTCACTTAATTATTTTGTCTTACATTCCATTTCACAATGTAAATCAAGGCATAATTGCTTTGCATCACTCAGGTCTGGAAGAGTTTCTCCCATTCAAGAGTTAGAGGATGGAATGAAACGAAAAGCCTGTAATAAAGGTACTTCGAGGATGGCAAAGGAAAGAGTAACTTACTGTATTTATATTCTCTATATTTATATTTTCACTCACCAAGTTAAAATATTTGTATAATAGTAACACAGGAGATTTTCATGTTTTGATTGCCAACAAAGTGGTGGGATTTTTTTAAAAATATGCATCCTTCAATTTCCCTCTGTGAATCACAACATACATTTTCAAAATGTTCAACCAAGGTCTGGCACACTCAGGAGCCACAAATAATCTATTTTCTGAAATTACAATAAGGAGTATGTTTTCATCAACACGCCAAATAAAGGAAAACAATTATTTCAATGAATTGGATTGCTGACATCTCTGAAGATACGGTTGGGACAGTAGTCAGTTCACCAAATCCAATCTCTTTGCAAAGCCAGAACTCAAGAGATTTATCATTGCCAATGCTGACGATTACAAAGAGTAATTCATCAATGCCATTTAGTGGCCAGGGAATGAATGGATCAGAGTTATCTGGAAGTTGGCTGTTAGAGTTAGAAAGGGAATTTACCTAGACAGATAATCTTTTTCTCATAAATGAATTGACTTTAAAAAGTCTATCGACTGCCCCCTCCTTAATTTATGACTTGTGTTTGGAAATGTACTACTAATTTTCAAAGCCTTTAGTTCCTTTTTACTGGTTCTCTGACCTCTCATCTGTTGGAAGCATTTTCAAAGTTATCTAAAAACCAGAGGAAAAATCAAATGGAAAGGGGAGAAAACTTGTTTTAGGTCGCTCCCACTTCAGTAGTCTACCCTGAAGAACTTTCAAAGGACAAGGTACCTCGTGACTGTACTAGAAATGGAATCTGACTGGACTGCACCATTCTTGTTCATGTACTTCTTTAATATGGGGGATGTTAAGTGGTCAGAATTGACCAAAGAATAGCATGCTCCACTTCATTATGATTCTACTAATAAATTCTGCTTCTTTGTGCAGTTAAAATTAAAAATCCTTTTTTAATGTTCCTAGAGCACTTAAAATAATTCATTGGCTTACCCATGAAAATATATATGTATCAGGATGCTTCATGAAAAACATATTTCAGATACAGATTGTATTCTTTAGATATTGTTTTTCAAGCCATGAGATTATTTTTTATATGAATTACCCCCAAATGCTACAATTAAGGTCAATTCCTTTATGTTTATAATTTTTGAAATGAATATGCTCTTGGAAATTTCTCATATATATTTTCATCCTTTTTTCCCTCCCCACACCCACTTCTCTTCCTCAGACTCTCCAGTTTGCTATCATTTCCAATAAATTACTTATCTTCCTAGAAGTATAATCTTTCCACACAGTAACGTTCTGCTATGCACCATACTTTCTCTCATTTTAGAGATACTTTTTCTCATTAAATGCAAAAAAAATTCATACCTTCTTTTTAAATTGACATTAAAAAAAGCCTCTAAACCAATATTCCATAAAGAGACATCCTTCAGCAGATACCAATTGTTATTTGTCTGCAAGTGATGTGGTTGTACCACATGTAAAATACTTTGCCGTTGTTGTCAACTGAAATTTTTGCCATACCACTTCCTCAGTGATGGAAGCAGTGATACACCACCCTACTGCACTCTCCACCTTGCTATGGGCCAGTAATATGCACATATATGGAGGAAGAACCAGCATTCTCTGCAACAGAAGCTACTTAGGTCTAAATAGCTGTATGCCTCGCCTAGATTGAAAATGTGTGAATCAATAAATACAGCCCTCCAGGGAATTGAAACAGGTTTTCCTCTGTCTTCTCAGTTCGCCTTCTCCTCTTCCACCACTGAGTTGTTTCAAAGCCAAACACAGTACCCACATCCCTCCTTCACTCCTGCTTTCATTCATTCACTCTGTGTTAATAAGTGTTAGTAAACACATGGGGGAGTCTACATTTTGTTGGGAGATGACAGAAAATACATAAACAAATATATAAAGAGGGCATTCAAGAAATTGTAACTGCTGGGACAATGCTGTGAGAGTGTGACTTAATAATATGATGCTTTGGAGTAAGTATTTGAACTGAGGTTATCAATATTTGAAGTGCATTTAGAAGACTTCCAGGGGAGATACAGAGGTAGGAAAGTTTCTGGCAGAAACAATTATTACAAAGTTGAGAAGAAGGAATGGATTTAACATATTAAGAAATCAGAAGGGGTCTGTTGAGACTGAAGTGTAATTAGCAAGTGGGGAAGACTCAGACCCTGTACTAGGAAGAATCTCAATAACCGCTCTTCCTTATTCTGCAGTCATTCCAGTGTCACTTTAGCAGGAATGTCTTTCCGAATGGTTTAATTTTGATCGACAGAATTAATGAGATCAACAAGCTACAACTGTGTGTAAAGCTAGAATATAAGGAGTGAATAATTCAACATGTCTAATTTGTCTAAGACGTAAGTTACACATTAAAATCAACTCCTTAGGACCCAGGACTCCAAAGCAACTGAACTTACTTCTTATTTCTCTGCAGGTTAAGACAGCAGTGCCTTGGCACAAATGAGACATTAGACGAGGGCCTATAAATTGTTGCTTTGGAGGCCAGAAAGTTAACAACAACTAGTTAAATGGTCATGGTGATAATCCCAGTCTGATGAAAAATAGCAACCAACACATGAGGCAGGACCAGGAGCAAGGCCGCTGTGGTGAAGTTTAGTCTTGAGCCCTTCTTAAAAAGACCAGTTACCAAACAGTTTCAGTCAACAAGAATCATGTGGACCTGTAGGGCTCAGCACTTCCGATTTGTTAATAAGAATGTGGAATTGGGGATTTGGAAATGAAGTCTCACCATCATTGTCAAATTTGGAAAATGACAACAAACCAGCTAACAAAAACCCTGCAATTTAAACAAAGCATAACTTCTTACCTCCATTAGTCCATTGGCTTCTGGTTTATGAACTGATTTAATCATGGGGCTTAACTGATATCAAAGACCTAAATGAAGAATACCTACCATCTTGCTGTATGGTAACTTTTATGAATGACAGCAGAGGCAGTTTAAATTGGGCCACAACACTCCATAAAAGTAATATATTTAACGAGGTGCCCCATGACAAGGACTGTCAAACCTCTGGGAGTTTCAGATTCTTCCTAACATGTTAAGTTTGTAACAAATCCAATATCAGCAAAGTGATACTTAGTTCTAGGACAAAGACAGACAGATGCCACATGAATATATTTTAATGTTTAATACTCCTACTAATGATACCTAATATTACTGGAATGAATGCATGTCTACTACCTATGATGATATTGAATTTAACAAAAATACTGCAGGGGACAGCAATAAACAGCCTCTGATACTATTTAACAAAACATCTCACTTATAAAGGAAAAAAGAAAATATTTTATGTATCTTTATGAAAGGCAGCATTTGAATCTCTACAATTTCCATTTTCAATCAGTAAGTAGCTCCTGAAGTCTATTACATTACTGCTCCGGAGAAAGACTGGTCCCGTGAAACTGGAGGAAAGTTGCTAGGAGGCAATGTCACCTGTCTAGGATCAGAGTCCTTTGGCTTCCCTGGGTGGGCAGCTCTAGTCCTGGCTGAACTCCATGAGCTGCACTGAGCTGTTGAGCTCTCCTAAGTGCTCAGAAATATTATCACCCAGGAGAGCTGTAAAAATTTCATGGGGAGAATTCTGTTCGTAGTGTCTGTAATCGTAGGTAGCCCATTATTATCACTCTTTAGTCAAGAGAACTTGCAGGCTTTTTGTCACATGTTGGTTTATCTGGTCACCATGAAATAATGATCATCAGGTTGCATACAGGATGAGTTAGATATATGTATGTCTCCAGGCGTGAGGTGTTTTTTTTTTTTTTGCTTGTGGTTATTTTAATAGAAAAATTTCACGTCTGATCTACACCTGGCTGCTATCCAAGAATTAAATATAGCAATTTGTTACAGTAATATTCCTCCAGAGTCCTTCAGCAAGAACATAAACTATTTATTTTAAGTTATGCTTAAAGGTGTATTTCATTTTTTTTTTCCATCTCATCTCTGGCACACGACGTATTCTAAGCAGCATTTTGCTCTCTTCAGTAGCACAAGCAATTTACCTCAATAGGTTTTTTCCCAGCCTGGCACATCTCTCTTGCTGGTGTTTACCATTTGAATAATCACATCTGAATTTGGTTTGCAATAGTTTTATCTGAAAAAAAAATGATCGCACACAGAGAAGCAACAATCCTGCTCCTCCCCCGCAACTCCATCAAGATTCTACTACATCTTTGTGTCAGGAAAAAAATGTCACAATACGATTTCAAAATAAATAATTTCATTTGTTCTTTACAGGCACTCAATTTTACTAAATTATTCTTAATTTATAACCAGATGTGTAAAATACCCTTTTAAGCAATGTTTGCAATTTCCATTCTTTCCTTGTTTCCTGGCTGTCATGTGTACATGATGCAGCAAGTTTTGTAGTACTTTTGGATTTTGTTTAGTTTTCTAAGGCTGCTGTGACAGAATGTCACCAGATGGGTGGCTTAAAACAAAGGAAATTTATTCTTTCGCAGTTCCGTAGGTCAGAAGTCACCACTCAAGGTGCTGGTACGACCATTCCAGTGCTAAAGGCTTTAGGGCAAACCTTCTTTAGCTTCTCTCAACTTCTCTTTGCTCCTGCTTCCATGGCCTGCAGAAGCCTCTGTCTTCACATACCTCACGGTTTCTGGGTCTTAGATCACCTCTGACTTTTTCTTGTAAGTCACCAGTGATTGAATTTGGAGTTCTCCTTAAATCCAAACATACAGTCCTATATTAAGATCCCTATATTAATTAAGTGTGCAAAGTCCCTAATTTTATATAATATGTAACTTTCTAGGATTCCAGGTGGATGTCACTTTTGTGGGCCAAAATCAAGTTACTAGAGGTTAGTTCAGATTAATTTTTTGGGGGTTCATAGTTATCTTCTGTTTTTATTATAAGACTTTTTCTCTTGTTAAAAACATTTTTATAAGATTTATAAATGAGCCTCAGAAAGTAAGGGCGCCAGTCAACTTCTGATCTTCCAGTTGGATTCAGTGGGAGAAAAGAGTTTTTCACAAAAAGAAAAATAACAGGAATATATAACTTTGTAATTATATCTTATTGTGCCCTACATTATCAATTATTATGTTCTCTAAATGATATTTAAGATATAAATCTAGCAGAGTTGGGCTGACCAAATTATTAGGTGGTTCTAAAACTGCATAATGTAACTCACTTAAATATCAAATTTTTGAAAAACATTTGATGATCCTAGACAGTATGGAAAGGTTTAGATACACAATGTTGGCCACATACTTTACCTATGTATTTCAGTATTTATTTTCTATAGTTGATAGTGTTTTTCTTTATAATTTATAGTCTAGTCTTTTTCCTGTTTTTAGATTTTTTTAATTTTATAATTTAAAAAATGATTCTTTAAAGCCTTTTATTTAGAAGTAATCGGCTACATAGTCCTTAGTTTAGACTGAAAATGATTTCCCTCTTTGTGCTAGCATCTGTGTATACCGATTTACTAAGGTGATAAGACAACTGGCTTGTATATGCACAGCACTTACTGTGACCCTGATCATCCAGTTAGTAATCCATTCACTGAGTATTTACCAGATTCCTGCACTCTGAATATTTACCGGATTGCTGCACTCTGTCACAATTAAGGGAATAAACATTGTGGACCCTACCCTCAAGACACTTTCTATAGATTATAGAAGAGGGTCAAGACAAACAAATGAGTACAGCATGACAAGTGATAGGGTACAAATGTGTTCAAAATTTCAAGAGAGTATGAAAGGAGGGCACACAATGCAGACTAAGTGATGCAATTTCCAAAAGAAAGAGCCAACAGAATGGAATGCAGAATGACATATCAAGAAGTAAGGCGAACAACATTCCAAACAGAAGGAGCAATAAGTTAAATGTTACAAAGCCCTGGAGTTTTGAAGGTTGTAGGTGGTTTTTGAAAGTAGTGACAGATAAGACTGAGGAGAGGATATGTGTAGAGACTTCACTTGGACATCTCTGGAGAAACAATCAAAGCTTGAAAGTAATGTACATGTGTCTTGCATATTTGACAAGATGCCTCTGGTGAGAATAAAGGGAACAGACAGTTTTATTGTTATCTGGGCTATCACATAAGAGGCTAAAAGAGTCCAGGAAGTGTGGGATGATACCTACACACAGAGGTGGGTCAGTACCACCAAACAGGAGCACATGGACTGGCAATGCCCTTAGAAGGCAGCTTGGATGTCATGCTGCTTATAATGAATGTGGAAAAAGGAAGAATGATATCCTTATCTTTGGCTCAGACAGCCATTCTGAGGATGACAGTCTTCACTGAGTTAGGAACCTAGGATTTAGCAATTTGGTGACTAGGATGAAAAATAAGAAATGATTAATTTCCTATGTAATGTTCAAATTCAAATACCTATAAATAGTTGAATTTGTTTTTGGAAACTTGGAAAAGCATATGGACTAGAGATGAGCAGTATGGAATATTAGGATATATTTATGGAGCCTTGTAGGTGTGTGAGTAAAACACGCAGACCAAAGAACACACACTACAGAATCAGTGTTCAAATGTGCAGTGTCTTTTCAGTTTTTTGTTTTGTTTTATTGAAGTACTAGAGATTGAACTCAGGGCCTTCACTCAGCCACATTCCAGCATTATTATTATCAATTTAATTAATTAATTAATTAATTATTTTTGAAACAGGTTCTTTCTTAGTCACTAATTTACCCAGACTGGGTTCGAACTTGTAATTGTCCTTCCTCAGTCTCCCAGGTGCACCACTTGCCTAGTTCATATGTGTAAAGGGAAGATACTACAATACTTCTTGCCTTATATTTAGAGTTATTTCCCTACAAATAGTTACAGATCCTTGTGTGAAATGGATGGATGTTAGAGGTTGAAAGCCATATTTGTAATACGATACAAATGTGTACTCAGGAGTAAGAAATGGAGAAAAACATGAATGGAACTAAAAAAAAGAGCATGTGAAATGAAAGAAGGAGAAACTGGAAGCAAACATGCCAGAAGTTTTAAACATGTGAAAACAGTATTACAGGGTCAAATGCTGTGTAGAGATTATTAAGAAAATGATCTAAAAATATGTTTTAATATAAGAACCAAATTTACAATTAGGTATGAACATTCTCTCATGTTTTAAAGGGGGGATATTGCAGAGTTTAGGAGTACTATATTATGATACTCAGAGATTTGCTTTAGATTCAGATTGGGCAAGAGGCATTGAAATTAATATGGCAGAATTCTAGCAGTTATACACAGATGTTATGGTTCTAAAGCTATGCTAGTCTCTCCATCCATTTTTGGAAATAGTCTTAATGAAAAGACCAAAAGAGCTACCTTCTTGCCAGAAGAATGTTATTAAAAATCCAAGTTTCTTTCAAGCATCAGTTTTGTTCTGGAGATTGTGATTAACATGCAAATAAGTAATTTGTAAAAGTAAACTTTTCTAACTTCTATGGAGAGAAACAAGAGTCTGACCCTAACAGACTGTATTTTGCTTAAATATTTGAAAATATTAGAACATTTGAAAGAGCAAACATTTTCACCTTAGAGTTAAAATTTTACTCAACCAATGACAAGGACTTCAGTGGTAGAATTTTGCCATATGGGATTGACATTGCTACCCATGTGCACTGCTATACCTGGTAGATTGTAATTCTCAAGAGAAACCAGGTTCATTTCAGGACATACATCACTTTGAATTATTTGTACCTCCCATGTTTACTACTCCAAACTTCAAAACAGCCTGTGTGTGTCCCAGCTTGGCAAAGGAACATGTAAATGATTCTCTGCTTTCAAGCATAAAGATATATATAGACACAGAGAGACAAGATTTTTACTTTTGCAGCTAGCAATACTTTATGGCAGATGGCCAAAACTCACATAGGCATGTTATCACACTGTCAGAAGGCATTGTACCACTGAGGAAAGATAGCAGTTTTGAGTAATTAAGGTGTAGTTATTCCAATGGATAAAGGTATAGATTTTTGGCATTACATCAATAAGTAATAAAATTTAGATAATAAATAGTATTCTATCTAATCAAGTTGATTACTGTAATACCAACGTGGGATAACTTACTTCAAAATCATCAGGGTACTAATTTTTATTACTTTCAGAATTTTATCATGTGAAAAGTATTTAACAAAGTAACCTAGCCAGATAATTACTCTTTGGCTAGGCGGAGGAGCTAAAGATGGCGGAACAGTAAGCAGCAGAGTAAACAGTCTTTCTGAGAGAAACAGTTCAGATGCTGGAATATAACATCGTGGAGAGGACAAGAAGGAAGGAAGTGGGTCCCCTGAACCAAGGAAGAATCTAAAATATGAATGGAAGCCCACAAAAAGAATAAAAAGAATTTAAATGAAGAAGAAGGTGGTGGCTGGCAGCACCTCAGCCTGGAGCCGGATTCACCCTGCCAGAAGACCTGCTGAGCCTGGAGAGGTACAGTCGCGGTTGTGGTCATGGTCGCAGCTGCGGTCGACCCCGGAGGTCTCTGCGGAGAGGCACGGGAGTGAAGGAGAGTGGCAGATGCAAAGATCTGCATTGACAGTTGGTGAGTGCTTGGAATTCCACCCCAGCCCCAACCCACGGGAGACAGTGATTGGCCGGGCTCCATCTTGGAGTCAGGCAGGTTACGCCTGCCCGAGGCCAAGACTGCTAACTACTTCTGGCATCAGCACCAGGTTGTGGGCGGACCCGCGGAAGGTGATTGGTTGATCAGCTCCCATGTGCGTTTCAGACAATATTGCTAAACAGCTTAGATTCGCAGGGCCTGACCAGGTCTGCTCCCGTGCAAACCTCAGGTGGCTTGGTCCCCAGTTCAGTGCAGAGACACAGGCACCCAACATCAGATATACATAGCCAGCACTGGCTAGAAAAGACCAACAGCCTAGCTTCGGAGGAGTTGTGGCCAGTGCTGGGGTACCTGGGACCACACTACCCAGGGGTAGAAGAAATCAAGAATATGCCAAGACGAAGAGGGACAGGGCAATCTCTGGTGTTCAACCCAAGCAGCGCAATTCCACAAAAGGTGTCTGAAGTGCTGTCAATTGAAGTGAAGAAACATCAGGAAGCTATAAGAGAAATTCAAACAGAAATTCTATCCCAGGTAAAAGAAGAGATGAAAACCATAATAAAAGAAATACTAAACATCTCTAAAGAAGACACAGATAAAAAAATAGAGGAGCATAGGAAAATGAGGGAAACCATGAATGAACAGCATGAGAGAGATTTAGAATGTATGAAACAGATTCAGAGAGATATCCAGAAAATTAGACATTCATTCGATAGCTGGCAAGTTGACATGAAGGAAACTAAAGAAAGACTTTCAAAGCTTGAAGACAGGATTGCAGCCTATGACCGTGAAAGGAAAGATCTCTTAAAAATAACAAGGTCTCAGGAAGTAACAATTCAACAGCTGGTGGACAACTCAAAGATGCATAATTTAAGAATTAAAAATGTGAGTGAAGAAGCAGGTGTCAAGACAAATGACATCA
>RJWT010050578.1:0-10825 GCA_004365215.1 Cuniculus paca
AATAAGGGAGTGAGGGACAAGCTTTTTCTGTGTCTTATATTGTATGCAGGCCACCTGCCCTAGAGTGGGAATAGGGCTCACCCTCTTAATTCTAGCCAGACTTATTTCAAACCAATAGTGGGCTGTTTTACTAACCACACAGCCTTAATCCCAGTACCACACACTCTAGATTGAGCCACCACTGAAAAAGCCTCATCTAAGACTGCATGAGGATTTGAAAGGACATCTAGACACAAATCCTAACACCGTTGTATGAAATTTACCTTTCTCACCTCAGCAAGAGTGATCCAGATAAATGAGGACTATGATGGCACAGGCAGAATTTCTATACTACAGTTGAAATTAGATGGGAAAAATAGCTAAAAATGTGATGATGATGGTGGTGATATTAGGATGGTGTCTTTACTTTTCAGAATTAAATCAAGATCATACTACATAATAAAATTATAACAGGATATCAATATTTCAGATTATACATAGATGAGAAAAGACTAATTTTGTCCATTTCTATATGTAAATCATTTACATCTGAGTTTTTATGTCCTTATTGCTAAAATGTTAATAAGATCTACTTCATGGTGTTCTTATAAAGAATAAATGAAATGCCATTTATAGCAATACAATTCATTATAGCTAAATCTTGGAAGTGGTCTACATATCTACTAATGGATGAGTGAATAAATAAAAAGTGGTATTTATACACACTAGTGCCAAAGTGTGGTATTTATGGCAATCTGAAACTCCTTGCCACTTTGATTCAAGTACAAGTCTAGGTTTTGCTTGGCAACTCCCTTCTATGACCATAAGAAATCCAGCCTGAAAATAAAAGTAACCTGTGGCATAGAGCTTTCCTGGGGGAATCATAAGTAAACAAAACCTAAATCCTTTTTGTAATGCTCCCTTGGCTGAAATACTCCCTTTTACTTCTCAACTTCTGGTTCTGGTAGAAAATAAAATTTCATTTTTCTTTAAACCTGTATTGGTTTACTTTCTATTACATTCAAACTATTCTAGCTGATATGCTTATACTGACTTATGTTTTTTGTTTTGTTTTTTTTTTTGGTACTGGGAATCAAACTCAGGACTTTGCACTTGCCAGGCAGGTGCTGTGCCACTGAGCTATATCCCCAGTCCTATTAACTTATGATCAAAATCACTACATCATACATATGTATGCACACCCATAGGTTAATTATATATATAATATATATGTGCAAATAATATATATATATACAGTGTGTTTTTGAGCCCTGTATCTTTATAACCAACTTGGAAATTTAAGTTAAATAAAGTATAATTATTTACATTAAATGCCACTCAATTTTAGTAGACTTTTCTGAGCTGTGTGAAGTTTCTTTTGTAGAATTCATATGATACCTACTTACAAAATGACAAGTTGCAAAAAAATTTTTTTTACATGTGACATTTGCCTTCTCAGTACAAAATAAGCAACATCCTGTTTTTTTCACTTTTGCAATAAATTTTCCCTCTCTCTTTACTTTTTTCTTCTTATCTTTGAATATTTCTGTCATTTCTTTCTCTCTCACTCCAACTGCCTGTCTGCTCTATGTGATATTTCTGTTTCTGTTTCTTTTTCAGTTTTTCCGGTTTTCTGCTGGAACAGAAAGACTTTGTTCTTTTTGTCTAGAAAGGTTTGATATTTATTTGGGTAGTGAGCAACTCATGTATGGCTATGACTTTTCTCTTTTCTAACCTATGAGGTCATGGTAGGGTTATCTAAAATTATGTGCAAAATTCCAGATGGATGGCAGGCAGTAAATTAAAGACAGTCACTATTACTCTTCTCTCCTGATACCTTTCCTTCCTCTCTATGGCTAACGTATGTGCCAGATTTTCTATCCACTTTGAGCAGTCCGTGTAGGGGACAAATAACTGCTGATGGTACTGGTCATTTTTTTTCCTTAAGGAAATTTCAGAATGGGTTGATTGTACTCTTCAAGGTAGTTCACATTTCCACTTTTTTTCACATTACCTTTTTTTTTTCTTGTGACATTAGATATACAGGAAAATAGTTGAATAGGTGAGTGTGGTCTTTGGGGAAAACTACTAGTAAGTGCTTTCTCTGTTCAGGTATTTTATGGGATGTTGCAAGCAAACCTCTTTTTCCCATTGTTTGTCTTGTCCTCAGAATTCTCATCTCTGTTACATGCTTCTGCATTCAGATCCTAGATTTCATTAAAACATTTGCTGTCTTGACTTAGAAGCTTCTTTTTAAACACATCTTCAAAATGTTTCTTTTAGATAATGTATGCCTTTCATTGCTGACTTCTGGTGATGAGTTTCATCTGATCAAATGTTAGGATTGAATTCGGTGCCTCCTGCTTGCTGAGAGCTCATGTTTAATTACTGGGCTATAGCCCAAAGCTGTTACTTTTATTTTTAGTTATTCATTAAAATATAACATTAATTTGACATATGCAGTCTATTTATGTATTTATTTGGGACATTTGATCTGTTTAACACATACATATACCCATGTATACATGGACACATATGTAGATACATTTTTATAGTATATATAAAATCCCCACCATTGGCTAGACACTGGTCTAACGGTGGTAAACAAGATAATCTTTGTCTCTCCATTCCCATACAGGGTTAAATAGTGTTTTCCCATAATTCATGTCCAGCTAAAACCTGTGAGTATGGTTTTAGGTGAAAGAGTGTCTTTGAGCATGTAGTCAAATTAAGATGAGGTCACAATGGAGCAGAGCATACCCCAAATGTAATATGATCAGTATCCTTATGAAAACAGAAATTTGCGTGTAAACACATGCAGAGTATAACACCAAAGATGGACAGAGGAGATGACTATGTATAAACAAGGGTAGAGACTAGAATATTGTGATAGACTAGCATGGAATACATTTTCCTTCAGAGTCTTCAGTAGACAACAACCTTGCTGACACCTTGCTTTCAGATTTCTAGCCTCTAGAACTGAGAGAACAGATCCTACCTGTGGTGGATTCACTAATGGTCAACCTGTAACAGGCTGCTGAACTGAATCAGCATGGTTGTCAGTGTAGAACACCCACCTGAGGCTTGTGGCCAACATAAAAACAAAACTGGAGGGGAAGATGGCGTGCTGTTGATCCTCCTGGAGAAACTTGTCATGCAAGTTTTCCTGATATGAGCTCAGCTGTTCTTATCATTGAAGGAGCTTGGCTCCTTGCTGTTGCTCAGAATGGCTGTGGTTCTCCTCTGGGGAGCTCTGGTTCTTACCTTGAGCATTGCTTCCTGGCTCCAGTGCAGATCTCTCAGCCTGCTGGCATGGATCCTTCATCCTGCTGGCACAGACATTCTAGCCTTCTCCACCGGTTTTTGGGCCTTTCCAGTGCAGATCCTTGATACAGACTTGCATGAGGCATTGTCATGGGCTGTAAGTCTTCAGCTGGACTCATGGAGGACATTGCCTTGGGCTGTAGGTCTTCAACTGGACTCATGCAGGACATTGCTGTGGGATCCATGCCCTCAGCTGGATTCTTTGGGTCTCTAGTGTGTGGACATATCTCTTGCACTCGTCTGCACTTGACTTTTTGGGTGAATATTATAAAACACTATAAATTATGTGTCCTATATTAAATCTCTTCCCTTGCAAACCCTGATTGCAACATTACACTAATGCCCCTCTCTGTGCTGGAGATTAAACTTAGAGCCTTCACACTGAGCTATATCCCCAGCCCTTTATATTCTTTATTTTGAGGCAGGTTCTCAGTTGCTAAATTGCCCAGGCTTGGATCAAACTTGAAATTCTCCTGCTTCAGCTTCACAGAGTACTGAGATTATGGGTGTAAGACACCACACCTGTATTATAACTTGCTTATTTTAAAACCATCCAGTTTATGGTAATCTGTTATGGCAGTTCTGGGAAACTAATATTTACATAATCTCTTTTCTAAGCTCTTTTCTTGCTGTTTTCTTTTGAAGGGAAGTCTGTGTTGGCTATTTTTCTCTCTGTAATTTGACTGTATCTCCCTATAATGTTATTTAGGCATTTATCTTCATGTCTCTTGGTTACTTAAGTCTTCAAGATCATGTTGTACTTTATTTCTTTTTGTTTTTTCCTGGGATATGTTCCTTGCCTGGCAGAAACCTTAGATTTTGGAGTCATAAATCACACTCTGAAGACTTATTCTTTGATAGCATCTATTTAATAAGCAACAACCTTTTCTAAATATTTCTTCAAGTATGACCTTCACCAGGAAGAAAATGCGTGACCTGTGCTTCTAGTCCTTCAGTAATGTGCTTGCTTGTCTCATGTGTTCTTTTGGCAAATGCCATTCATTTATTGTTTAGTTGAGTTTGATGATATCTTCTATGACACTTTTGTCTTCTGAAGAAATGCATATACATGTAAGGTCAAGAATACTGCTTTCTCTTTTTGTCTTCATAATGTTTAGTGCTGATATAGGTGCAATGTTGACATTCAATACTAATTATATGATTTACTTGTTTTGACTCTTACCCTTTCCAAGGAAGGTTTTAGATACTAAATGGGTATGTGTTAACCTGAAAGTTCTAGGGAAAGTCCTGGTTAAGTTCTAATGATCTTCAGAATTTATGACCATGTAGCCATTTTTTCAGATTTAGTTGCTAAAAGATTTTGGATAATTCTTTCGAGAGGGTTCAGTTTAGGACTGTTTTCTCCAATGGGACAGAAGTTACTGGGGAATACCCATACTGGACTCAAAGATCTTTGAGAATCTTACAATATTAATCCTGGAGTGAATGAATCTGAAGGGAGGGGCCCTGCGAAGAACTAAGTTCTGCAGATGCACTATACACATTTTGCTTGAGCTTCATGTCTATATGCATGTGCCAGATGGTTGTTTATTTGGAGTAAGAGTTACCCATCTATAAGTGGTTCTAACTGGTATTTATCTCTCAGTTGTGCAAGAAGATTTTCTTCAGTTGTGCAAGAAGATTTTCTTATTAGTTGAATATAAAAGTCTTAAGAAATTGAACTTTGGGGGCAAAATTTGTAAATTACTCTGAATGTGTGTTCTTTTCTGGGAGAAAATTCCTAACTAAAGTATTAACATTGAGGGTGAAATTTCCTAATTGAATTTTTCAATTTCTGAGAAATTATATTCAACTTTAATGAACACAATATGATTCAAATCTACCAGAGTCATAGTAACTTCTAAACATTAAGAAAAGCCAAATACTGGAAAACAAAATAAGCACAGGCTGATTTTTGAACATTTTATTTTAGCCAAAAACTATTGCTAGGTAATGAGAGAAACTTATACCAATGCTGTCAAATTAAAAAGAAATATTGGCCTCAGGTACTCAATATTTTTACATGTATATGATTTCTTAGACTCTATTGTCAGAGTACACAGTGAAATGAATATTATATTATTCAATCTAATCACATATTATTTTCTTTCCAGAAAATATTTATGCCATAGTTATTTTCATGTAACTAATTTTTACTGAGAACAAAAATATAAGACTTCTTTCCATGGTTCTTATTTATCATGGAATGATAAAACAGTGCTAATATAATAGGTATTATTCATTTTGGTTCCCTGGAATGCAAATTCTCTTCCTATGAATAGGAAATTTTTCACCTAATGAGTCTTGGGATATAGGATCTCTGACTTCAGAATCTAAGTATTCCAGACACTTCCATAGCTAACCTTGTTACCTAAGGCAAGACTGTGTCATGTGGTCCTGGTTTATCAGGTATAACCACTCTGAGTAGAAAGATTAAGCAATGAGGTGAAGTCTCACTGGTGTTCATTCTCACAATGTTGAGTTAATCAGTAAGCAGTACAGCTGACAAGACCTAGGCCAGCGTTGGGATTAAATACAATGCTTGGCAGGTGGCAGCAACATCAGTGATCTACACAGTCTCCAGAATAATTCTGTACCTGATTCTGGTCATCATTCTTGGTTGCTTACTCTTCTAGGCCTTATTCTTCAACTTTCTTGGCTCTTCTATTAACTGTACTTATTCTTAAAGAAGTACAGTATTCTGCTTCAATCACCCAGAGTTAATTTTTATTTCTTAGTAAGGGGTTTAGTGATACAAACAATACATGTAACACATTTTTTTAAGAAAAGTGTCGTGAAAATGGTAGAGTGAGATTGCTTCCACGTGGGGTCTTTGCAATGCGTCATCAACCTCTGACACTAAGGAACATGTGGAAAGTCCATGGTTACCTACCACATTGTCCACCTAAGTGGTTATCTAGTCTACCCTAACACTAGGGTAGTTTCTAGGTAACTTCTTTATAATCAGTCACAAGTGAAATTCTACCAATTTTGTCGAATCTACAAATTACTCTAAAATATTTTCAACTAAGACCTGTTTCAGCATGAGGAATTTGGTTATGCACATACCTTTGGAAAATTTTACCCTACAGTATAGTTGATGAATTGGTTGGTTTGATTAATGCAGAGAGTGAGATAGGCTCACTAAAGTTTAAAGAATAAAATCGATACTAAAGCTTGAAGTTACACATTCTCTATTTTCACCCAGTAAGTAGGGCAGTTGCCAGTGTTTCATGTTCCTTTTGTTTGGGCTGTTTATATCCACTAGAGGGCTGGGTCAAAGACAGTTAGACTTGCTATCTGAATTTACTGGAGTGTGTTTTTCAAAATACAAGTTTCTATCAAGTGATGCTCATGTGTTCTAGAAGGTAGGACCAATTCTCTTTTCCAGACATGCCTTTCCACCAGAATTCATCTGTACATACTTGGGAACCCGTGGTAGTATCTTCTTGTATCATATTGTTACTACCTTTATAAACATCCACAGTAGTGTGAATGGTCTTGTTAGCATCTTGGAGGAAGGCTACAGATAGTAATCAAATAGAAGCATTTTCTTTTCCAGCCCTCTGCTATCCACTCCAGTTGAACTTTCACTAGATTTAGAAGATTTAATTCTCAAAGTCTCTTTCTCTATGTGTCAGTTGGAGAGAATCCCAGTCCTTACAGAGAGCTGCATTAAGCTTGTAAGCAAGAATGCTGTATCTGCTCATAGACTTTGACTTCTAAGAGCATACGGAATTCTGACACTTTCCCTTGTCACTTTCCCCTAGAATGCCATTAACTTATACTTTTCATATTTTTCAAGAGTCATTATCTGACTAAGCAAATTTTTATCTAGCTCAGTATTTGTTGTGCTTATTTGGTTTAATTTTATCTTCTGTGAGTTTTGATCAAGACTAGGATGAATGTTTAAATATAAAATAAATTATTACAGTAAAAGTCATATTACCATTAATACCCAGCAGAATACTCTTCCTCACATCAGATACACTTATATCATAATTGTTGTTGCTTTCTGAAGCAAGTACGAAAGTTCTGTTTTGTTTCTTTATGAGGTATGATCAAAAATACAGTGAATGCTGCTGCTGACTACCATTCAATGTAAAGGCATGCTCATAAAAATATTATGATGTGGTCTCATCCACTTTATTAACTGAATCTGGCACCATGTGACTTTTGGCTCTTTCCCAAAGTTAAAATGATAGTGAAAAGTAAATATTTTAAATATATTCAGGACATTGATGTAGACACAACTGAGCAACTAAAGACACTCATGAAAGAGGACTTCTAGAGCTGCTTCAGAAAGTGGCAAGAATGAAAGTGTGTTTGAAACAAGGAGCATTTTTAGGGGGATTAATCACAGTGTATTTTTTACTATAATGGATTTTTAACACTTAATTGTTCATCATGTATATTGATAACCCTGTGTATGTTGCAGATCATTGAGAGCGGATACTTTGTTTCTTTTATCTGTTTTGGCGCATTTCTTTCCCCTGAACAACCTTAATCAAGGATCCTTTGCTTTAAATTGTGCATCTTAGATATGAATCAGCAAACAAATCAGTTGACTCTTTTTTGTGATAGATTTTAGTTCAATTCAATTGAAACCAATTGCTGATTGGTTTTCTGAAGTATACCATCACATTATATATATTTATCTATGTGAGTGCAGTTTTATTTCATTTTAATGCTCTCTGTTGTGAATTGAATATGTCTCCCCCAAATTAGTGTATTGAAGCCCTAATCCTTAATGTTATGGCATTTGGAGGTTGAGCCTTTGGGAGATAATTAGATTTAGATGAAGCCTTGAGGATGTAACCCCCCCTCAATGCGATTAGGGTCCTTATGAGAAGAGCAAGAGAAAGACCAAAACTCTCCCTCCCCATGTAAGAATTCAGCCAGAAGGTACCTGTCTGTGTTCCTGGAAAACTGTGATGGTTCACAAATCCCTTCATACTTTTGTGTCTCAGGAAATGGCTTACTACAAAGAATTTCTCTGCCACATAAGACTTAAATAAGACTCATAGATGTCTTTCATATTTGCTCATGACAAAATCAGATACAGACTGTCCAAATTCCCATTCTTTACCTCTTAAATGATTGGTCGAGTTTTTATATTTACTGACTGAGACAAAATATCTGTGACTTTGACTTCAATTTAGTTAAGCTTTTCTCTTTCCCTCAGGCCCTTGACCCACCCACCCAGACCATCTTCAATGTTCCCATTATTGGCTGATCTCAGGGAAAATATTTCCTGATCACCTGTCACAAAAGGCCACCATTTCGTCACACTTACCTACATTCACTCTTTTCTAGCCTTATTCATTTTTCCCCATTAAAAAAAAGAGAAGCTCTTTTCTGGCTGGCCCTTAAATTCCTTGCAGGTCTGCTGGTTAGAGCATTCTCCTTTCTGTAGTAGTGCTCTGCATAATCTTTTTCCCTACTCTTGCAATAACCCTTTCTAATAAAATCTCCCTGTAATCCAACTTTGTGTTTTATTTGACAAGTAGGGTGTGGAGAACAAAGATCTTGAGAGGAGACTGAAAGAGTGCTACTGCTAAGTTTTTTGCCCCCGTTTCCCCCTAGAAATTCTAACAACAACAACAACAACAACAACAAAAAACCAGAGGGAGGTAACAGTGATAACTGGGATAAGCAATCTCTTGTCACTATGGACTCTTCTAAGTTGGATGGACTTTATGGATTAACCCTCAACTGCACATGAAAAAGGTATGGCCCTATACATCAATTTTCTATTTCTATGCAACTAACACTGAAAACTTAATAATGTAAAATATAAGTTATTTATTTAGCTCAGAATTCTTCTGCTTGGTAAACTTGAGGGGCCCCAGCTTTTCAGCTCTGGCTGGGCTGGGTTGATTTGTAGGTCACCGGTCCTATGCCAGATAAGCTGAGGACTGGCCGGATTAGAAAACCCTTGCTAAGATGGCTTGTCTCTACTCCATAAGGTCACTCATCCTGGACCAGACTACCTTGGGCTTGTTAACATGGCAGCTATATAGGATTCCAAAAGATTGAATGGAGGCCACAAAGCTTTTTGAACTCCACATTCAGAGGTGGATTCACACTGCTTCCAAAACAATTAAGAGGTAGAGAAATAGATTTCATGACTTGAATGGGAGGCACTGTAAGGAATTATGATAAAATTTACAATCTAGATTGCCCAAATTCAATATAGCTAGGTTTGGCAAAGTACATTTTTCTGATCATAGTTTTGTGTCTCAAGATAACAATATTCTTATTAGATACTCTTAAACTAGGAGAAAAAGATAAAGTATTTCATTCCAAAGGATTTGACCTAGGAAACAAGTGGAAAGGGTGACACAGTAAGGATCACTCTGTACAATTGTTCAGGCTATGTTCTGCATAGAAGTGACAGGTTAAAAAGGTAAGTGGGGACCTGAAACTCAGTTTGTGCTCTGCCGACAAGCCATGTGCTCTTGCAAAATCTTATTTGCTTGCAGAAAGGATTTCCTTTGACTAATTTCTACAGAGGCACTCTTCCTCAGCAAGCTGTGTGCCTGCCTGGGGTAATGCCTATTTATGATCTTCTGAGAGATCCCTGGGAGCTGGTTCTGGCTTTGGTCACAGCTCTCAATGCTGCTGAAAAGTTAAATATGAAAACAAGCTCTTCTCCCAAATCTGACATTCTGATAGACAGCCCAGAAATGTTTGCATTTGGAAAGCTGATAGTGAAAACTAGTCGAGGTACTGAGAAATAATTGATGATGACAGTAAAAGGCAAATCTGATTTTGAAAACCTGTGCAGGAATTTTTTAAGGGTAGGAAGAACACTCCTTATTGTTTTTGGTTCACCCACACTTGGCTTCCTGTTCCTCTTATCACTTTCCTCCAGCCTCTGAGTCTATCTAGAAATAGCTCCTCTGTAGGTGTTGTTAACCACAGTGGTTGTGTGCTTTGTCTCACTCACCTCCCTAGCAACTCATTCCTTATGTTCACTGATTTCTACTTGAGCTCTTTCTCTTGTCATGTGATTTATTGCCCTTGGAAATCCAATCTCTGTATTTCTAAAACTCTGATGAAAAATGGTTTCTTTGCAGGAAACTAATGATAAAAATAAGCTCTATGATGTACCCTTAAATTGGGAGATCTTCTCTCAATAATTGTGCAAGTGCTTTCAGACAATTGATTCGGCACCACCAATTTCTGTTCTGTGGGGCACTCATCCCAGGAGGGGTCCTTAACAATAGGCTCCTGCAGTTAAGTTTGGGGGATGCCATATTCTATGTCAAAGGCCCTTCTGAGAGAGTCACAGGCACACTAATGTGCTGGAGGCTCTGGAAGGCATTTTAGAAATGAATCCTATTTAACATTTTTAAAAGTTCATTAACTTCTTTGATTATGAATATCTTTATTTCCTTTAACCTACTAATATCTGATAGATCTATTAGTTTGTGGTGCACATATCTGGAAATGCTGCTCTACCTGATAATGCAACAACAACAACAACAACAATAAAAAAGGAACTATAATGAAAATT
>RJWT010050579.1:0-10832 GCA_004365215.1 Cuniculus paca
AAGTAAATGCGGCAGTATGGATTATCACTGGCTTTCTCTTCGCTTTCTTGTTGCTGGACACAAATACCCAACCTAAAATAGGAGAGGTTTAATTTGGCTTCTGTTTTAAGGTTACTCAGTTCATGGTCAGCTGACTTCAAGATAGAAACATCAAGGGCTGGGGATCTAGCTCAGCGGTCTAAGCGCCTACCCGGCAAGCGCAAGGTTGTGAGTTCAATCCCCGGGGCCACAAAAAAAAAAAAATCATAGTAGAAGAGAGCTGTGGAGCAAAGGTGCTTAGTTAATGGTAGCCATGAAAGCCAAGTACGGAAAAAGTGCCAGAGGGAAATTGGCGCGAGGCTAGAAATGAACTACAAAACCGTGCTTCCACGACTTGCTCAAGTTTACTCTGAATCTGGGAGATGCCAGAGCCAATCAAGGTAACATTTCACCTTAACTACCACAGATTTCTTTCAATATATTGCAGGAGAAAGCATTATTTTCCTTTTCCACTAAAGCCCAGGAAAGTAACCAATTATACATATTTTTTATTCTCAAGTCTTACCAGAAGATTTTATTTGTTATTTAATATTGGTTATTGGAACTATTTGGGCAATGAATTAGAAAGATTGCTTTTCAATTTGCAGATATTCTTTGTGTTTTGAATTCTCTCCCCATGCCCACCTCAGGCTCCCAGAGACTGTTCTTCTATCTTCCACTTTATTTCTGTTTTTCCTGTGTGATGTTTGAGGGAGAAATCTTGAAAGCTGAAGTGCTGTCTTACTTGTTAGTAGGTGCACCTTATCATAAATATTTCTTGACAAACAAATTCCATGATACTAATAAAAGTTATAATGCATCATAAAATACTTTAAGGTCATATTTCTCATGTATCTATTTATGAAGAGTCCCTTAATCAAGAAGCCATGAGAAAACATGACCAAGAAATCAATTTATTTCCTATGCTTTTACTTCTTTGTCCATTTCTCAAATTGTATGGCAATATTTGTTCAATGTATATTTGGAAAACTGTCTTTTCTTCTCAGTGAATAAAAAGAAATGAGATCAGCTCAGATTTTCCTTAGGAATGATCCTTGTCTCAGACACAGTCCATTTCTAAGTATATAGCAATCATTTTAGATGTATATAACCAACTATGTATAGCTGAAACCTAATCAGATTAAACTTGTTTCTTGGATATACAGCTTTTGTTAGGAAATGGCAATTCAGAAACTGTCTACAATTTACTGTGTCTGTGATAGAATAACATAAACCCTGATATTTTATATCATCATTTTGGGTTATTGCTGCCTTGCCTTATAACTTTCATCATTAACAATGAGGTAAAGAGATCAGTAACTGATTTGCCCTACTAAATGCATGAACCTTATTAATTTAGTTTTCCCAGATTTATCCTGATATTTTTTGCCAAAATGACAACATTAGGAAATCAAGAGTACTCCAAAAGTTATTTGTGATGGAAAACTTCCCAAAATTTCACTATTAAATAAAAACTCTTCACTCTGTCCACACTTTGAACTTGTATTTCTGTTAATTACCATTTCTTATGTGTATACTCAAAGTGCTATGAGTGTATTGGTGTCCTTAAACTCAAAGAAGTTATATTTTCTTGGAAGCTCTATTTCTTAGCCTTATCTTCTAGGAAATATTTTACATTTTGGCAGCCTTTCATAATGTATGAAACCGTTTTGGTCACACCAATGGAGGTAGTAGAAGATGCATCCAGGTAGCTCAGTTAATAATACTATTAACACTAAGTTATATTGTGCAGTTAGCATGATATTAGCATATTGATACACAACGTTGGTTTAAAGGGACCAGGAAAAATTCCGAGCAAAGAGAAATCTTCTTTACCATTGAAAGATTTTGATTTAGAAAGAAAAACTGGCTCACAGAGAGTAGAATATGTAATTTGGATAAGAATACTTTGAAATTTGAATCCAATAAATCAATATAGTTTGATTTTATTTACTAAATTCTCTCTTGGAGCTCAGAGTTATATACATTGCCTATGTTCTCTACTGAAATATTACTTATTGCAAAAATATGTCATTTGAATTTATAGTATTTAAAGTGCTCAGCTATAGAT
The DNA here is from genome assembly GCA_004365215.1 of Cuniculus paca. NCBI lineage: Eukaryota > Metazoa > Chordata > Mammalia > Rodentia > Cuniculidae > Cuniculus > Cuniculus paca. The sequence continues at coordinate 2,090 of RJWT010050579.1, forward strand.
TTAACATTCTGTCTGAGGACATGACTAAATCTGATTCTGGGATTTAAGAAGGGAGGCATGGTGAAGAACAAGGAGTTTCAGATGGCATACACCAAAGATTGTAGGGACAGAGGCCCAGGTGAATGTATTTTGTTCTGAATGTATTTTGTCCTTTGAAGTCACATAAAAATCAAGTGCCTTTAAATTTCTTTGGTAGACTAAATCGCTTCTTGTGTTTTTGCATTCATTAAGTGACTTCTGAACTTGGTTTTCTCATTTTATCTAAACCAAACATCATGTAGAGTTCGCAGTAATATTTATGCATTTATATGCCCACCAGGATTTCAGTAAGAAGAAAGACTGCAAGAAAATGCAAATCAAAACAAAACAAAACAAAAAACCCCATCTCTGACTAACAGTCACTCCTGACTAACAGTAAAAATAGACTGTGAAACTTAGTTTTCCTTGAAGATTTAATTTACTTTTTACAAGTCTTTCTGGTCACCTTGGCTTGGGCATTTGTACTATCAAGTTATGAGAAATTGAAGTCAAATGCTTTCTTTATAGGGTTTCATCTCCAACACAGAATATAGTACATACATCAAGTAAATGTTCAATGAATGGATGCACAAAGAGTCAAAGGCACAAGCACACTATGTGACTAATTGACTGCTTTAAAAAAGAAGTGTTATGTCTACTTTCAACCTGGTTTCTTAGCTACATTAAAGACCTTTGACAAAGAAGTGCACTCCCTTGCTTTCTAGTTGTTTGCTCAGCATCATTTATTTGTTTGTTTATTTATTTATTGTAGAACCTCTTTTCTTCACCTTCTTCGCTTTGATGACTTTACTGTATCTGTCAACTTTAGAGTATACGATTTTTCTTCTGAGAAACCTTCCTGATTCCACATTTGGGAGAAGCAATACTCTATCTGATAAGGCTGAGTAGTTCCTCTGCTACACATAGAACTAATATATTTTTTCTAGTTTTTTTTTTTAATGTTTGGTTTCTTTTTGTGTTTTGTGGAATTTTTGTTTTTATTTTTCACATAAGGCTAACTACTCTGTATTTATTTATCATTTCCAGCAACAAATTCAGCAAAGAAATCAACAACTAAAATAATGAAAGGTGGTCTTCTCTTTATTATTTTTCAAAGAACATCAACTCCAATTCTCAACCAAAGATATGGATATTAAAATTGTTTTACATGAGTATGTACCCAAAGATGCTTTTCAATCCACATTTGTCTTTCCTCACCAAAAATAATGCCCAAATCTGTATGGAAGAACTCTTGCCTCTCACCCCTCCCTTTGTCTTTTTGAGCATACTGTTTCCTTTTCTTTCATCTTAGATAGAATATCTTCCACTGAAAGGCTATACAAGTAGCACTGCGAAGAATATCTCTGATTATAGAAACGTGTGTTGCCAACAGCTATGACAATAATACAGAAACTGAGAAGAAACATATATTTTCATAAAAAATTTATTGACTCTCTTTGATGAATCTAATAAGAAAAATGGGTTTATTTGTGTCATTGTTCTTTTCAAGTATTTTTTATATTAAAAATATTGATCTTGTGATGGAAAGGAGGGAAAAGATCCTTCACTATGGACAGTTGGAGAGTCATTTTTCTTCTTTCTCCCTAGATATTCAAAAATTTTATTCACTTTTGTAGCACATACACTTCCAATCAGAATGGAGGTTGGACACAAATAGCATTTTGGGCCTTTGAACATATACTTTTCTGAATAGCAGACTTACCTGTTCTTCTTCTGTTTGTTGATTTCCCTAAATTTATAAAAACAGTTCAAAGTCAAAGGCAGCACACTTGTTATGTGGTGGGAATAACTGAGGCCAGGAACCCAAAGACAAAGTCCTTCCTTGCAGCCTATCAAGTTTGGGAAAAGAGCAGGTAACAGAAGCACCAAAGGACTGGCAAGTCCTTAAAATTTGACATCTTTTCCTCTGTACCCTTTACAAAATATGAATTTATATTGGAGGAAAATAACTAAGATATGAAATATATTTATACATTAATATCTCTTTTATAGATTTGAAACTTTAACTTCTATGAGATCATAGCAAATATATATCCAAAGGGGAAAATGTTGAGATGATAATGCTGGAGGATAAGAAGAAAACATTTTGATATCAACTACATTGAATACATTTGTCTGTATGTTTATTTATTTATTTATTTATTTATTTTGCTTCTTCATTTAAAAAGATTTGAAATGACTACATACCTCCAGATATTAACTAGAATAAAATTTCTGCTAAGGAATTTGCTTAACATATTTCTATTATTACCTAAGATCAATTGATTGTATCCTGTAACTTTATAATAGCAATTGCAAACACCGCAGATATTGTTATAGGTTTAAAACAAACATGTATTCTGTTTTTAAAAATTCCTTTAGTTCTTTATTGAGCTCTTAAACTCTTAGGTGGCAGTGTTTCTAAATATAACATAAATTTTCCTGGGACATATCTATTTTAGGCCATTTCATCCTATTTGCAAATAGTTTCCAGTTGACTTTTGCCCTCTTTTGATTTTCCTCGGATCCTCTAAACTTTGATTCCTTAAGGTTTTTATTATTCAGGAACTTTTGCATTATTTAGAAATTACTTTGCTTTAAAAATAACATAGTGGACTTTCATCTAGTATCAGTGACATCATCTTTTTACTCACATTGTGCTTAGATTTCAGACATGGAATCATGCCCATTGACTGTGATAAATTGATCATTTTATTAGGTCCTTGGCTGTGTAGCTCATCCCCTACTCATATCTGCTGTCTGCATGCCCCTCTTCCTACACAACCTATTCACATCTGCCACTTCAATTATGATCACTATTCAGGTCGCTCTTGAGTCACCTTCAATCCTAAACACTCTCCTTGTTGACATGCATTTGGCCTATGATGAGAGCCTCAGTGCCATAGTGTCCTCACAAAAGCATGTGCAAGATGGATAAAATGGTGGAAGAGGAAACCAGCTTGCAGACAGAAACCAGTCTTGCTGTTTTAAGATGACTCATCTCCCACGAGCTAAGTTAAGGTCTCACAAGAACTACATTAATTCCTTCCCAGGGCACCACTCCCAGTGAGCTAAATTTTTTTCCACTAAGCCTACTTTTTGAAAGTTTTTTCACTGAGCTCCACCTTCCAACATTGTCACACAAACCGCACGTACACCTCTATGGGCGCGCCTCATGCTGTACCTCAATCACAGCAGTTCCTTGATGGAGAACACTATGAAGTGGTTCTGAACAGGATTTAAAACTAACTAATTTGTTTTCTATTTATCTGTGAGTCTGTCCTAGGCCTAGGTCCCTTGTCTGGAGATGGGCAGCAGATTCATAATAAGTGAACCTCTATGAATCACTGGTCCTGGCTGAGACCTGTAGTGATCTGTGATGCCAGAGACACCTCAAAGTGCAAGATAAAGCCACAGCTGAGGACACCTGGCTCCAACCCCAATTAACTAGGTAGACATCTCACTCTTGCTGTCTCATTCCTGCCACAAATGTCATTATGGAGATAAAACAGTTCTCCTAAATTGGCATAATTTACTATTGTAGAAATCTTTGAAGTGACTCCCAAGGTCTTGCTCAGTTCCTGTGTTTTCCTCAGTATCCCCTCTCTTCTTTTGAAAACTTAATAAATATAGGCCACCCAGAGAAGCTCTTTATCTCAACCCACAGAGTCTCAAGCTGTGCTAGAGGGTTTTGATCCTCCTGGAGCCCTAAATTCTTACTACTTGTCTCATTTAAACTTCACCATATACTTGTTTGGAAGATTGGGGATCTTGTCCAGGTCCCTGATAGTTCCTTAAATACAATGCACTGGAAATGAAATGAATTTCTTCTACCTGATTTCTTCCTGATGAAGTAATCTACTTTTTAAATGATCATTATGTTTATTAACAGTGATATAAATATTCTCACTACCAAGAAAACAAAAGTTCAATTATCTTCTTTCTCCACAAATCCAATTGGTCAGCAAATCTTCCTGATTCTTTCCTTAACATTTTTTAAAAATGTTTTTCTATCTTCTCATCCTTCTATATCTTTTAGTTTCAGCTGTTAACCTTTTCCTGTTTAATTCACTCTGTTCTTCTAAGAGAATTTTCTTTTTTTTGCAGCACTGGGGATTGAACTCATGACCTTGTGCTTGCCAGGTAGGTGCTTAGGCCACTGAGCTAGATCCCCAATCCTTCTAAGAGGATTTTCTTCCTAAATCACATGTGGATTCATACTGACTTTCCCACTTCTCAAAAAACCCAGTATTCTACTATGTATTGAAAAAATTCAAGCTCCTTATGATGGAATTCAAGAGTTTTCAAGACATGTGGTTTAATATAAACCCAAATTGCAGGGAATTCAGTAGCTTTTTATATCTAGGATTTACCATTTCACACATGTAGATTTTAAAATATATATCTATATATCTATATATCAGTTGCAACAGGTTTTAGTAGGAATATCTTGCTCAGCTACGGTCTGAGGTGGTTTTAGTTTTACAAGATGTAGCAATTTTGCATATTTTAGCAAGGTCTCTAGAATGCTAGGAAATTGATAAAGAATTACTTCTCTATGGGTTCTTTCTTCTATGAATGTAATGGACTGATTGAGAGATGATTTTTGTGTTCATTGGTGTATTTCCCTAAAGAGATTTTCAACTTTTGAATAAAAAGCAAATCTGTAAACTTCCATGTTTTAAACTTTCATTTTTAGAATTTTGGACTCCCTGAGGGAATATGCTATGTATATATGGTTTTAATTTTAAGATGTAGTGTTATGATTTTCAGTGTTCAATACATGATCTTTTGCCCAAGTTTGTTTTGACTTTTTCTAATCTCTGTGGACTCATAAAGATGCCAAATAGTTGTAAGCAATGTTCTAATTCTTGTATTTGACTGTCCTTTTGGTATGGTGGGTATACTGTGTATTTCCTCTTATACTTCATAACAATTGAAACATCCCACAAGGAAGCTTTACTATTGCTTTTAAAAAGTCTCAGAATTCATGAGGATTGTAACTTCATTAAGACTGCTAGGCAGATCTAATTGAACTTGCATGAAATTCAAGGAAAAAGTTCACCTCAGAATTTGGAAGAATCAAGGAACAGCAGAGGTCTCATACTTTGTGATGACTTCGTATCACATGGATTCAAACTTACAAAATATAGCTAACTGGGCCTTTTGGGAACACTTACTATCTTTTTAGTTTAATAGAAGAAAAGAGCTGCTTAATGTACATATATATATGCAAATGAACAGACACACATCGTTATATCTCAGCAGCAATAAAATCTCCTCTATGATGTTGTGACATTTTAATACCTTCGCAGGAAAAGAAAAAACAGAATCATCTCCAAGTTGTAACATTTCAATTTTACACTTTGGAGTTTTCTTCTTTTGATGAAATCCTTTTCATAACCCGACTAATGTAAGGCTGTGTTGTCTCTCATTACCACCTTTGATCATCTTTTCAGCAGAGCAGGGCTAATGTCATCATCATCATTAAGCTCTGGAAGAATTTCCCACTGATTTTTTTAAGATAATCACAATATTTTTCATTTTATGAAAGCAAGACGGCAACTTACACTTTTTTTTTTATCTCTTATATTGAGTGTTTGGGGAAGAGGCAAAAAGTAGTAGGAAAGTAAGTATCCTGAAAAAAGAAGCATATTTAAGCATACTTCAAAATTAAATTTTCTCGCAGTAGTATTGTTCCATGTGTTTTCTGTGTGTGCCTCCTGTCTACAAGTGAAGAGTTGCATGTAGAAACCAGATTAATGCTATACCTAGATTGTCATATTTCAACTAAATTTTTAAACCTTATTATGGAGATTCAAGTGCAGTCACTACCAGAAACCTAGCTGAAACTAAAAACTTTTGGTTTTCAGAATTCAGCCTTTTGTCTTATTATTTTTCTGTCACAATTATCATTCCAATTATGCTACAGAGCATATATTGAAATTTTATTACTACTAATGTTTTTGGTTTGTTTTCTATATATATTTTTAAATAATTTGAGCATGATGCCAGGTGTGAGGGTACATGCCTTTAATTTCAGCACTCAAGAGGTCAGACAGGAGGATCACCATAAGTTTGAGGCCAGCCTGGGCTATATAGTGAGTTCAAAGCCAGTGTGAGCTACATAGAAAGACCTTGTCTCAAAAAGCAAAAAAAAAAAAAAATTGTTTTTTTGAGTGTGATAAATGTATGAAATTATTTCATAAATGAAAAATATTTTGCTGTTTTTTTGCATCAATATCCAAGGGAAATTTACTGGTATCTAGACTACTGTAAGATGACAGTGAATCTGAATAACTCATTGGCTATTGAAAGGTCAGCTGATTACTTCCACAAACATTTTGGAAGGCACATTATTTTTCAGTTATAAGGGACTTAACCATAGCTTGGTTATTTCCTCCTTACCATCATCAAATGAATCAGTGCAAATGACTTTTGTTACTCTGATGTTAGGATTATGAGAGGATGGGAAGGAAATGGAAATGAATGGAAACTTTGGTTAAGCCAGTCAACTAAAGCTATACTCAAGGTCACAGATAGAGTAGAACTGTGAAATTGTATGTCTCAGCCCATATACGTTCTTTTATTCTTCAATCAAATGAGGCAGATTATTTCTTACTTGGGGTTATGCCTGCAATTTTTCAGCTTGGGAAAAAACAAAATTTTATACTTACATGGTGTTTTGGTTACTTTTCTGTCATTGCTGTGACAAAACACCTCACACCCAAGGTAAGGCAAGGACAGGTTTATTTAGCTTACAGTTTCTGGAGATTTCAGTCTATAATCAGCTGGCTCCAAGGCAGGGTGGCATGGCACTGGGACAACACTTCAAGGCAGCAGCCAAAGCCAAAAAGGGAAAATCAAGCCTCTTCTCTTCCCTTATATTGTACACACACACCCCCTTCAGGGAGGGCGTAGCACTCAAGAAAACTCCTTGCCTTCCTTTGCACAGGATGAGGATATTTACAAAGTAAGAACCCTGGCTCCCTGCTTAGACTCTCAGTTAAAATTATAAACCTCTCAAGTTGACACAATGATCAACCATAACAATTCACCCCTTGTCAACTTGGCAACTAGACATATTTCTTTAAACCAGCCCCCAGATACCAAAACATGGTGATTATTACCATTTTGCAACTTGAACATTATAACGCAGCTTAACAATCCTTAAGAACCAGCTTTAAGTCTATCAACATTATATTACATTAGACACATAACATTTTGTCCTTGACCTCCCCAAAGACTCATTTGCATCCCTTTATACAAAAGGCATTTAGTCCATCTGCAAGAGTTGCCAAAGTTCTAACAGTTTCAGCATTGCTGAAAAGTCAGAGTTCCAAGTCTCCTCTGAGATGGAAGGCAAACAGCGGCAAGGCCCTGTACAAATGAAAACAAAGTTAAACACTTCCAACATGCAATGGCACAAGATAGATATTACCATTCCAAAAGTTACAAACAGGAGGGTACAAAGATTGTAACCAAAACAATTCCAAAATCCAGCAGCACAAATGTTAAGCCCTATAGTTGCACACCCAGCATCTGTGGCAAATTGTGGGCTCCAAAGCAATCTGTGGCACATTGTGAGCTCCAAAGGGCTTGTGCAGTTCCACCCCTATGCACATCTGGTGGTTTTAGCTTGAACTGCTTCTCTCTTGGGCTTCCTCTGCTCATTCTTTGCAGCTTTCCTTAGATGATCCATGCTCCTGGCATTTTTAAACTTTTGGGTTCTCCACTGCATCTTTGGCTTCACACACAGCTTTACACATGGCCCTCTCAGGGGCAAACTGCCTGGCCTCCCAGGCCTTCCGAAATCAGGGTGGAAGCCTTTTCAACCTTAAAACTTGTGCATTTTGTATGCCCCTAAAACCAGCACCATGTGGATGATGCCAAAGTCTACTGCCAGCTGGAGCAGTAGCCAGGCTTTCCTCTCTCTTGGCTGTTGGGATCGAGCACCTGGATTGCTGGGCACTGTGAACCTGATTGTGAGGAGCATGTTCTCTATGCTGCTGCCACTCTGGTACCTCATGGACCTTCTGCTGCCATTTTGAACATGGTGCTCTGTGGCTTTCTCCTTGAAAGAAAGTCTTTCACTTTTGAGATTTTGAGGCTGCAAAGCATGGGGACCCACTACCTCTTCTTGTGATGCTCAGAAGCCATCTTTTTTATTTTTTGTTCCTTCTCTGCAACTGGGATCTCAGCTCTCTCTTTATAGCTCACAGCTTTACTGGAGCTTTCTTTCTGGCCAAACTCACAATGTTTTAAATCATCCTGCTGGGCTCTTTGCTCTTGATTCGCAACATAAATCTGACTAAAACCCCCCAACTATAGTGATGTCACCACTTCAACATTCAACTGTCTTGAAATTTCTTTTGCCAGATTAATCAGTTCATCACCCTTAATCTTAGTCTCAGACAAAGTCTCTAGACATGAGCAAAATGTAGACAAACTTTCTGCTAAAACATAACATACATCGACTCAAGTCCAAAAACCAATGCAGTCCTTCTTTCCAACAGAAAGCTCCCCAGCCTAGTTTTTACTGGCAGGCTTTCTATCAGCCTTCTGGTATCCTGAGATCTGATCAGAATTTCCCATGCAGAACAGCCTAAGGTGTTCCAGCTCTATACATTCATGTGACATCTCCAAACCTTTCCAAACTTTCCCACAAGCCATTCCTAAATGCTCTTGAACCATATGGTCAGGTACAGTGACAGCAACAACTCCA
>RJWT010050580.1:0-10830 GCA_004365215.1 Cuniculus paca
TTTGAATATGAAGAAAGAACAAAGAGATTAACTGAATTTAGCTGAGAAAGTAGACATAATGACCTAGATCACAATTTCAATTTAAAGCAATAAGTGATACAGCAGTGTGAAGGAAAATGAGACCTTGGTAACCATTGAAACTTAGTCTCACAAAAATGTATGTAAAAAATCAATGCAAAATGTTATTTAAAAAGTGGTATGCTTAGATAACTAAGATAGGAAGCAATTTGATGGAAGAAGAAAAAAAAGAGGTAATTATGACTGTTTCTGTATCATTCAGGTTCTTATTTGCAGATAATCCTAAGAAGCTACTTTAAAGACAATGAGAATTAGAAGATAATTTAAAGAAATTTTGCAAGTTACAGAGAGTCAAATTTACATGCTCAACAGTCACAAACAAACAGAGCCAAGAGAAATGATAAACTGTACACAGAAATTGTTGCTAAAGATGCTGATGCCACATATTAGACCCCAGTCACCAAGACCACCACATCTGCCCCAGAAGAAGAAATGCCTATCACAGGGTTCTCTCCAGGAACAGAAGCTATTTCATGTTTCTCTGTTTTGTCAAGTTTAGGTAACATATTGTGTGCTGGTTTCAAATAAACTTTTAAATTATAGTTTGTGGCTTTCACCATTTTTGACCTAGGCAGACATGCTAGAAGGTGGTTGAAATGTACGTCAATGCCTAGAACTACTCTGAAAGAGTTTATAAGAACTGATTTTATTATGTGTGATGGTGTAAACAGCAACTTTGAAGAAAATGAGACCTTTTGGGTAGCCATTGCTGATTTCTTATCATCATGTTTTGAAGTCCAATAATGCTTTTATTCTTTGATTTGTTGGTTTTAGTCTGTTTTCTATTATTTGATTGAAACATGTGAGAAGGTATGGACAGCTATTATGATGAAAACAAGAGACAATATGATAGCCATTGTTGATTTCCTATTGTCTGGTTTTAAAGGCCTGTAATGCTTTCATTCTTTTATTCTGATTGGTTTTATACTATTTTGTTTAGTCTGAATTTATTGCATGTGATAGTATGAACAACTATTTCGAAGAAAACTAGAGACACTATGGTAGCCACTGTTGATTTCCTGTTGTCTTGTTTTAAAGTCCTGTATTGTTTACATTGTTCTGTTCTGCTCTGCTTTGTTCTGTTTTGTTGTTGTTGTTGTTGTTTTGTTTTATTCTCTTTAAAATAAAAAAATTTAAAAAAGAAATGTAAGTCAAAAGAACAAAACTTATATTTTCTTAAGGTAGCAATTTTGACTCTATTCATCAGGACTCAAAAATAATAGGATAGAAATCTAGTAGGAAATATGCTATGAAGGGGATTCCAAAAATATCTAGAGTTATAAGTCTAAGACTGGTGATACAAAATATAGTTTTCTTAGTAGGGCCATAAGGATAAGTTTGTGCTTTTTTGTTTCTCCCAAAGACTGTTTATAGAAAGAGCTGAATCCAGAACAGATAGGAAATCTGAGAATAGCCAAAGACAGGACTGATAATTCCCACAGTTGCAAAATTTATATCTCACAATATTAATTAGAAACCATAGCTGTTCAGGAGTGACAACGGGGGTGACTACACATTAATCAACAGAACAGTCCACCAGAAGAAGCTAACAATTTTAAATACACATGATGTGAATATCTGTTTACTCAGTTTCACTAAAAAGAAAGCATGACATTAAAGGACATCGATACCATCATAGTGGAGAACTTCAATACAACACTTTCAAAAATCACAATTTGATCAGAAAAAATAAACAATGAAGCATTCAGAGTGAAACTATAGTAAGTATATAAAATAATTTCATAGATCTAAAAATACTTTGTGTAACAATAGCAAAATGTTCATTCTTTTCATCACCTCCAGTGTCTCAAACATAGTCTGTACTTTTGTGATGAAGCATGTCTCAATAAGTCAAAAAAAATTGAAACAATCTCATGTATTCTATCAGATTACAGTAGAATAAAACTAGAAATCAATAGGGAAAAACTCAGAAAGTATCCAAAAATATGGAGACTGAATAATTTACTCTTATGCACCCTTGAGTCATTGAACAAAAAAGGGGAGAAATTAAAAATTCCTAGAATGAAATGATAATGGAAATACAACATACTGTGGAACACAGATCAAAGTGGTTTTAGAATGATCTGTATATCTACGAGTTCTATCTTTATGGCTTAATCGCCTCCCCAGAGGACTAACACTAATACAACTCCCTCAGGAGTTAGGGTTTCAAAATATGAATTTGGGAAGGATGTAAGCATTCATACTCTAACAACATCACACTATAAACAAGCTCTAGGTCAGTTACAGAAGAACTTCAACTTCTGTTGAACTGTTCTAATAAAACTGCAGTTAAGAATATCATACAGGAACTGTGATGTTAGCTCTTTCTACAATTTTCAAATGTTCTAGTAAGGCTAGTCAAACTACTGTTCCTATGATTCTTATTGGGTGTCTTAGGTTCAGTATTAATTCCAAAACTAAATTGTTTTTGATAGAGCAGTAAAGGGTAAAAATGGAATTAGGCCTGAAAAAACATAATTATCTTAATTATAGCAAATGGATTCATCTTTTCAATAAATATTTAATTATTGCTGCCTTTTAAGCATGATGGTACAACATGAAACCAAAGAATGTTCCTGCTCTACTAGCACGTGTAATCTAGATCTGAAAAAATAAATACATACCTGTTTAATAACCAAATGCTTTTAAAACTACGAAGAAAAATGAGGGTTAAGAGAAAAAGAAACTGGATTAAGTTACAGAGGAAATGTTATTCCTCACAGGATGTTCAAGAAGCTTTAGTGCTTAGTGCTAAAGAAATGCTGCAGCCGAGGTGTGAGGGACATGTAAGTCAAAGAGGAGAGAATTCTCAGCTGAAGAACAATCAGGGTAATGGACGTGAGAGAGAAGCACTTTTTCTATGGACTGGTAATCAGTACAACAGAATATGCATGACACTAAGCATACTATGGGATGGAACCCAACTGTGGTTTCAGTTGAAATTGTTTTGTCTGTGTGCATTCAGTTTTTGGAACAAGTTCCAATTTATAAATATATAAATATATACAAATTATATAAATATATATGTGTGTGTGAGTGTGTGTGTACAAGAGTGTACTAACTGTATTTCATCCTCCATTTCCAACTCTGCAAGTTGATTGCACCTCAAATTACAAGATAATCTGCCTCACCTACACATCTACCATGTATGTTTTCACTAACACATCAAAGAAAGTGCCACAGAAGAAAACATTTGCCGAAGGCTATCACACATATACAAAAATTTAAAGGTCCTAAATTTAAACGTTTGGTGCATTTTTACCTACTCATTTCAGCCATGTAACTGCCACCCTGATAAAGAGAGTAGTTGGGTACCTGAGATTTTGAATTTGATTTTATACAGGGTTTCTAATAGGCATCATACCTGAAAGACCTGAATGTTTTAGCACTTATCTGCCTGCTTAGAAACATTTTAGTGATGATAACTCATGATATCACTAATGTATAGAGTAAAGGGAAGCATACTGTCCAAGGCCTTTGTGATTTTATAGAAATTGTTTTCACCAAAAATTCATTTTACTAAAACCTATATAAACAAGTATCATATCTAAAGGAACATATTTTTTAACGTATAGGGAAAACCATTCTTATTTTCTGCACATTGCTACCACAACTCATAAAAAAGACTTTTTTCCAAGAATTTTTCTCTTCTTGCCTTGGGGAAGTACCTGTGAAATCCACTCAATCCTATACAGGAGAATAAAAGCATTTGGAGGAGCCATGTGGGGACCTATTATGCATTAGATCATGCTATTCTAAAGACAACCTGATAAGCCAGCCACACTCTGCCAAATGTTAGGTAGTGAATTTTCACAAAGACTTTCTGTCAAAATGGACTCATCAAACTTCTTTTGGAGGAAGATAAGTTCCCATTGGAGGTTGCCATCTCAAGTATGCAATATTAAGGTTAAATATGAACAACCTACTTAAAACTTCCAAACTCAAGCAAGTAGGAAAATGTATACAGTTACTGTGGAGACTAACGAAAAAAGAAAATGTAAGCATGAAAATTTTCATCCTTTTCTAAAACATGTACTTGGCAATGTCCTCCAAGAGTTGGTCAGGGTTAAATAATTTACATATCATCTTATCATTATCATTGTACAATCATCCCTTTGATATGTTGTCTATCAATTGATCAGATTCTATTCTTCCATTTTGGGGGGGTTTTACTCATTTTTATTTCTTGTTACTAAAACTCCTGATCATTTATCAAAATTTATCTCACCCTCATTTTCGTCAATGATTATTTCTTTCTTTTTTCCTTACAGAGGAGAAAGATCTCCTAGCCCACATCATGCTTAAGTACTGACAGCTGTTTCTTTGTGTAGTGTATGTAGTCCACTATCTGGAAGTACGACTCTTGTCTACCTCATTCAGGGAGTGAATGGTAGGCACAGAAATCTCAGCTAACATATAAACAGAAAAATAATCAACAAAACACATGTGCACATGCACAGTATATACAAACTCACACTTCTCTACTGAAGTTTTCCCACTGCAGCTTTTTCATTTTTGCTACCATTTGCAAATACCTTGATTATGCCTCCTTGTAAAATGCAGCAAGTGGACCCACATCAAATTCTGTAATCACATTGAGCCACACAATAATTTCATCTCAGTCCATTGACCTGATCACCTAGGACCTCTCTGCTCCACTCTAAGAATTCTTTCCAACAAAAGTAATTTGATATTTGCATGATCTCTACTTTTCCTTCATTTAAAAATCCTAGTCTGTTATTCAAGTCCCAAATCTTCCAGCTTACCCATTAAATACCATAATTTCCAAACCTCATGAGTACCTATTAACTATAAAATTTTCTATGTATTTGCAATAAGCCTTAAGTTTGATATCCCAAAGCTTATGCTTTTTAAACAATTCTCTTGCCATTATTTTGACTGTCTTGCTTTTAATGTTAGTTCATTTTTGCATTAAAAGTATATATAAAGATGAATTAAAGTTTATTTTTAAATATTCTCTAGTTAAAGGACATAAAAAGTAACTGATTTTTAAAATGCATAAATTCATGGACATGAAGTTCAAAATATCTATTAAAGCTGCCTGACAGTTACTCAGTTCAGTTTCTCCGTCTCCTAAAATATTTCTTTCAAACTTTTGCTCTGCCCTCGTCTCTGATTTTTCCCCACATTAACAGCCTATGCCACACAGGAAAGAAAGGGAGACAGAAGGATGAGAAAAGGAAGATGAAGGAACACTCATTTTCTAATTAAAAAAATATATATATATAATCATCTTTGCTTCAATATTCAGTTATCGTTCAATCTTGATAAAAACCAGTTTTCTCTTCTTACTAAGGTCAATTTCCCTGTTAATTTGTTCCCTATCTTCTTTAGCTATGTTGCTTTCTTACTGAACTCTCATTACTTCTTTGTTCTTATCATTTCCTTTGCACCAGGGTCTCCATCCATGGGATCAGATCCCCGTGTCATGAAAAACTGCTCAGCAACTCAATTCTTTATATTATGCTTTGACACCAATATTCTAAACGTTTGTCTCTACTATGTATTCCTATGTTTTATTGTTTTTCTCATTTGTTCAACTGTTTCCACCACCTGCCTATTTAGACAAACAAAACCACATGGGCTAAGTCGCAAGCAGAGAGCACACTTCTAAATCCAATACACGTTTTTTCAGCCATCATAATAACATTTTTAGGATCATTCTTGTTATCATTTTTCTCTGATACACTGATTGCTACTTGTGTTCCTGCAACACATCAATCTGGTTCTTCTCAGGGTCTTTTGCCCACTTCTTTTTTCTCTATATTTTTAAAAATTATTTACTCATTTTATGTCTCTTGTTAAGTGCACATGTCCTGGATTGCAATTTGTATGTTTGTGGTTCTTAACTTTGTACTTCAGTCACGGTCTTCTCTCCTTATCTTAGAATTTACACAACAATATTAGAGTAGTTCTTCCCTTCACACATGTGAAGGATTTGCATACATTCTCCCAATATCCAAACTTATTGATTGCATCCTGTATATACTTAAGACAACTGAAATGTAAACAGTGAGAAACCTTGGTCAAGATTACACAGGTAGAGTTGTGGGTATAATAATGAAAGAATCCATTCAATCTCAAAGCCCATTTTTGCCCAGCACACTGAGCTACCACTCCTTTTTAGTTTTCCTACTTGCATGTCTCTGGTGATAGTAAACTGAAGAAGTCCAATGTTGAATTTGTGTTACTGTCAAACTATTACTTCTTTCTAGCTTTTCTAATCCTGGGGAATTATGAGTGCATTTTATATCCAGAATATAAATAAAATCTGAATTTTTACTTTATACATTCCTTCCCAGCATATTCATCAAACCAATGAGTTTTAGTGATTTTAAAGTTTCGCAATTCCTTTAATTCCACCTTATTGCAGCCACAAATAAAACTAGAATTATCTCTTTAGAGTATTTACTCCCCTAATTTTATTTATTTATTTATTTTTTGTGGCACCGGGAATTGAACTTGCAACCTTGTGCTTGCCAGGCAGGCGCTTAGGCTGTTGAGCTAGATCCCTGGTCCTACTCCCCTAATTTTAAATAGTAAAATAGAAATTATTTTCTCTTGTTGTAATATCTAAGTCACATTTGTTTATTTATTGACAATGCTGTGGACTGAACCCAGGGTATTGCTGCTGCTAGGCAAATGCTCTACTTCTGAATTGTACTGTCAGCCCGGTAATTCCATTTGTACAGTTTTTTACTTGCTTCCAAAATTTTTTAAATGAATTTTAAGTTTCCTTATAGGGTTTACATTTCTTCATCGTATAAACAATGCTCGACATGGTAGAATCTTTAACAGTTTAGATCCTTGCACAACTACAAGGAACAGAGACCCCACTTCCCTCTTCCTAATACAAATTTCACAAAACAGAACAAAATTTAAATATATTAAACTACATTAGTATGTTAGTTTTTGTTGTTGTGACTTCAGTGTAAGCCTAGAAAAATCTGATTAATGTCTTGTACCACTCAGGAGCTTTCACACTTGAAATTATTTATTACTAAATACCTAAGCATTGTTCTTGGTAATAAACTGTCACTTGATGTAGACATAGGTCCAAGTGCAATACATCAGTATATTGGACACCTAGTTTAATAGATGGCCTAAAAATAAATAAATAAATAAACAAAAGCTTATATGCACTGCCTTTGGCATCATTTAGATGAAGGGAAAAACAATGCAAATACAGAATAATAATACAAATTGTAATAAATCTATTGTCTACTGTTGATAAAGTACATGAAAATATTGTGAACCAAAGAAAGATATTGTAAATCAAAACACCATATTTGCATCATTTGGGTATTTGATTTTTGGGCAGGATTTTTAATACTAATACATTTGAATTCAGAAAAGTAAAAATCATGCCTATGAATTGGCTTGAAGTTTAGATACCTGATAATTAAATGTAATAAAATATGTAATAGAGCTATTCACCAGCACAAACACTTTAGAATTTTCACACATTCACCATGAAATATTTTGTAATATTAAACAAATTTTTAAAATTTTCATTAAGTTATACATACTTATACACATGCTTTTTAAATTTTTTTAGTGCAGCTGAATAATTTTCATATGAAATAAAGATGTGTATATTTCCAAAATGAAAATGTATATAAATTATCTTATAACATTGTATCCTAAAAATATTATTTTTGTTTGTAGATGATTAAGAAAATTTCAAATATAACCTTTACTCTGTTAGTTTTGCTTATTCTCTCACTTGAGAACCTAAATAAGATGTGGAACTACAATGCTAGAACAAAACACGAGAAACTGATAGTTCAGCTAATATCTAAAAAAGCAAGAAGAGATTGGATAGGTGACAAGAGTGTACATGAGAATACAGAGGAATGTGAAATCTTGACTTTTTGAGAAATTTAGAAAGCTGTCAACATGGGTGAGGGTCAAAATGCAAACATGTAATGGGAAGCCCCAGAAAGGTAAAGAAACAAGAACGCAGAGAGAAATACATGTTTCACACAATAAAGTTTCATTACCTTCACTAAGAAGTTTCATTTAAAGAGACAGAAATTCACTGAAATGTTTGAAATAGTGAAATGTTTTTTTGTGATTGGAGTGCATGTTACTGAATGTGACTATCATGATCTTTGATCAAATGTAGTTAATAGTCCAGTGGAACTCAAATAAGCAAATCTTGTTTCCATTTCAAAATTAATATTTTGTATGATTGATTTGGTGAATGGAATTATAGTAGAATTTCCAGTATTATGATACATGATACTGCAATACACTGAATATCAAAATAGATTTGAGAATCTAGATAAAGTTACAGTGATTTGCATACATTCTAAATAGACCTCTCACACTACTTTTAATAAAATACCTATATTCATAAAAATTATGTTAATTTGTCATTGATTTATTTTTATGACTAATAGATATTTTAAAATTCTGTCTTAACATCTAATAAGAAAAACAAATATAAAAATCATGAAAAAAATATTTAATCTCCTCAGTGATTGTTAAGTGTGGTAAGTGTGGTAAAATTTTTTTAGAGAACTAAGTTTGTGTTTGACACAGAATTTGCTTGTATTTTTTTCTCTGTTTAAAATCATTATTTTGGCCCTTTTTTCTGATGAGTGATCTATGTAATAAAGGTTAGGTAATTAGAAATGGAAATACTTTATTTATGAGAGTCTCTTGGGTACAGAAAATCTTCAGGTACATTTGTTTCCATATTATGGCATCTTCATTAACTGCTGAATATACTTCTATAATTTCAGCAGGACTAAAATAAGAATACCTGTAGTGTGTTTAATAATGTGCAATGAATTGCTAACTGTACTGATGTAGGTCTTTTTTCCACAATTTTTTGCCCATGGTATGAATATCATAGATGTGCAGCAATTTATACCCTTATGTAGAGATTTTCATAGTTGTGCAGTTAGCACATCTGTGAAACTGTTAATATTACTTCAATAGTAAATAAAGATTTCAATTTGAAAATTCAAACAATAACCCTCTCCAGTGACAGAACGTATATTTTTGAGATTCCTATGTAGAGAAAAATTTGTGTGATACAGGAATATTCAAGTTAACTAAGAGATGTAAGGAGGAAAAAAAAGGAACAGTATAGAACAGAAGAAATTCTTTAACAAGAAACAATTCATTTGCCCCAGTTGCCTTTCTCCGTGTTTTATCTTCTCCAATTCTGATCTTAAATATTTATCAGTAATGATGATTTGAAGAACTGGGTCAGTCTGACTGAAGTTCTTAACACTTGAAGTTTACTGATATTCCCTTTCAATTCATTTAGGTAGACAACTCTAACATACCTGTCAAAAGTTCTGGTTTCATATTAACTACACTCTGTAAGAAAGAACATACATCGGTAATGAATAAAACTTGGAAGCAGCTTGAGTTCAGAGATTTTGGATCCTGATTATCTCCAAACTCTACAATCAATGATCAAACACTTCCTTAATATTCCACATCATAAAGAGAACTCAAAATCTACCATTTCAAGTAGTTTGAGAGGCAGCAACTGTAAAATGAAAAATCTTCAGTTTCATCTAATCTTCACAAGTAATTAAAATTCTGTAAATTAATAGGCAATTTCTATAAGTAAGAGTCTGTGTATTTTAGCCTGATTTTCCGTCATGAATATGAGTATGCTATTACCTTTATGAATGTTGTTGAGTTTGAGTAATAACATGTATGTGGTGTTTACTAGCAGTCTATTGTGTAAAATGGGTTGTCTAATAAGTAAACATCTTCCCTGATTGTTTATTAAACTATTCTTAGAATAAATGTTCAAGATCATATGGTTTCTGATGCAACTTAGAAACATTGTTTTAAATTAAAATTACACTATAATCCTGATGTTTAGACTAATCATATTATAGATTCTTTTAAAAAGTTTCCTCCACCACCTAATTTAGATTTACTTTAATATATGAAATTTTAAATAAATTTTTTCAAATCTTGAACATAGTAAATTTTCAATAACTGATGCAAAGATAGTAGATATTAGAAATGATTCTTTGGTTTAGGCATGCAAAGACATATTATGATGGGATTTTGCTGGTAATGAGGTTTACTTTTTGTAAAATCCCACTTTAGGAGCAATGGTTATATAAACATCCTTCTTAAATAAAAGTATATGTTTCTTAAATAAAAGTGTAAAATTTTCTTAAATAAAGTATATAATTTTGACTAAGTATCTTAATTCATATACTTTTATATTGCCTTGGAGGTCATAAATACATGAATATTTTTTGTTTTTAAGTTCATTTCTCTTCAATTAAAAGGGGATGAAGCTTAACAAAATAACAAAATAAATGAATGATAAACTTAATTTTCATATTTAAGTACTATGAACTGCTTTGCTATTAATGTATTCAGTGATGCTCAACTTGGGCTAGTGATTCAAATTCTACATTCATAGCCAAATTTAAATTTTCTTGGTTAATGCATACATGCTAAAAATGTGACCCTAAGACAATTTCTGTGCTGTATAATTTGGCTGTGTGCCAAATAAAAGAATAACTGAAAGCTGAATCTATTTAAATCTCACAACAAAGAAGCCTAGAAGAGAGGTGTATAAATATATTGTGGAATGTTTATTTTATGTTTGTATTCATTTTGTTATTAAAAATGCCCACCATTGTACACACAAATACGTGTGCATTCACTAAAATGAAGCACTATACATTAAGTCATTCTATCACATAGATCCTAGAACTGATGTACGCGACCCCC
>RJWT010050581.1:0-10839 GCA_004365215.1 Cuniculus paca
AGATCTACTTAAATTGTTTAAATCTAATGGAAGAACTCACCAAAATTACTGAGATTCTGAGGAAGCTTCAATGATGAAACAATAACCTATCATTTTTTCAGTATTTAGTACATATTACTAAGTACCAAATGGGCCTTGAGCACATGACTAAATACAGAGGAAAATAAAATCAGTTCCATCCCCTAGCAAGACCAACAGGGAGAAAGCAAGAGACATGCAAACAAGAACACATTAAAAAGTGAGAAACTTGAATCAAGTTAAGATAAAATTTGAAAAGACTGACAACAGCAAATGTAAGCATGATGAGCACCTGGAACCTTCACGTATTGCCACTGAGACTATAAAATGATGCAGCCACCTTGAACTGTTTGGTTATATCTTAAATAAAACACATCTATGAACTAGCAATTGTATCCTCAGGTATTAGCCCAAAAGACGAACATGTATGTCACAAAAAAAAGACTAAATCTTTTCACCAAGATAGAGCTGAAAATGAAGAATGTTTCTGCCCCTCCCAAAGCTGAAGCTAAAGCAAAGACCTTAAAACCAAGAGGGTAGTACTGAAAGGAGTCCATAACAACAAAAAAAAAAAAAAAAAAACACACACACACAACGCCCACCTTCTGGCAGTCCAAGGCATTGTAAATCAAACAGGGTGTACAGAAGCTCTACGACATTGATGTGATCTTCCAGATCAGGCCTAACAGAAGAAGGCATAAGTATTCTTGACTGGCTGCCTCCCGATTATGATGCTTTGGATGTTACAAACAAAATTGTGGCACTCTACACTGAGTTCAGCTGGCTAACTTAAAAATACACGTTGTTTTTACCATAAGAAAAAGACTAAGGAATATTCAAAGCAACCTTATTCATAATACCTAAAAATTATAAAAATCTCAGATGTTTATTAATGAGAACAAATAAGTTATAGTATATTCATACTATGAATAAACCAACTATTGAAAATTCAAGATAAATTTTAAAAAATATTTTCAGCAAAGATACATAAATATACACATATATATACACACGTACCGTATTAATCAACCTAAGTGACTTCTAAGAAACTATTCTCCAGGATTGGGTAGCATGACAGGACTGAACAGAAAGGAGCACAATGAAATTTTGAGACAAAAATATTTTTTGGGTGCCAGTAACATAGGTATTATTAAATATACATTTAATATCTATACATTTTGAATGTTATTTCTAAGAAAAAAATAAGAGCAACATGTCTGAAAGTGCTTTGTTGACCTGCATAGAATAGCTTAGGTCTATACTCTTCTTCCTCTAGAAAATTCCTAATCAATCCTTGAAAACTCATGTCAACAGTTACTCTGAAATCTTTTCCAGAATGAGTTAACTGTGCTTGATATTCTTAGACATTTTCACTCTTCGTGTTGAGTATTTTACATGATGAATTTTAAGTACAGTCCTGCAACATTTGATATAATTTGAGCAATGTATCATAGGTGATTTGTTATTGTTCAAACACACTATACTTACACAAACTACAACTATCAGGTCACTATGTGGTATAATCTTACAGGATAACTCAGTCTTTGACCAAAATGTTATGTATTTTATCAACTATATAGGTTTACCGTTGGTTTCCCCTGATCAGTACAAGTGGAAGCAAGTAGTCAGAATGAATACTATTGAATTTTTTTTATGTTAGACTTACAGAAGTTTTTGTAGTTTACAGTTTGGATGCCTTAGTTCTTGATAAAAAATCTTCATTATTAATTCATCAAGGTTGCTATTGCATAAGTCCAATTCTGTCAAGTGATCATTTGTATTAAGCACAGAGAAGAGATTTTGCCACCAATGAGTAATATAAGTACCATCCATTTGCCTATGTAATCAGAAAAGAAAAAAAAAATTTATAAGCCCAGCCAGCTCTCAAAATGTGGTACTGGGGTAGAAGTAAATGGTCTGTGGAAATGACAAGAACATTTGGTGAAGCTTTGCTGTGGGCACAGTCCGCCAGGACATTTTCTCTGGGCGTTCCAGAGGCTTTCCTACCCAATACCTCCCCCATCTCCTATCTGGTTCCTCAACACACAAAATTAAAACTTGAGACATTTCCCTTGAAAGGGAGAGAAAGAAAAAGAAAAGAAAAAGATGTTCAAATACTCAAGGAGCCAATTAAGAAGATAAATACTATGTGAACACAAAGAGTAAGATTAGGATTAGTAGACAGACATAAAGTGCAATGTGGTGCTAAGAACCACAAGTCTTGAATTGCTGCTCTACCACTTAACTAGCTGTAGTATTTTAAGTGAATCACATCAGTTCTGTAAACTCCAAGTTTTCTTCATCTGTAAAATGGAAATTTTTTCATAAGGATGGGAAGATTTAATAGTTAAGTTCAGTGGAGACAAAACACTGAACTTTAAATGCTATATGATGATTGGGTATATTACTAATAGACTCATTATAAACAAAGAAAGGAGCTTAAGGAACAGAATAGGACAGCCTTGTGATAAGCATAAGCTGTAGAACAGAGCTTCCCTGAGTCACAACACAGATCTACTATTCACTAAACTGACATTTACTAGTCAATGTGTGTTTCAGCTTCTCCATCTTGGAAAATGAAGATATTTCTTACCCCAGTCTGGCCTGCTGACAACTGCATTTAACAGGGCTGTCCATAGAAAATTGTTGCTAAGTGTCTCACACTGTAAGTGCCCCTAACAGTTGGTAGTTCTCATATTAAAACACTAAAAGTCTAACATTCTGTCTTGTACATAGTAGCTACTCAATCACTATGGATTCTCAGGTTTTAAATGGAACAAATGACACTTTAGGGTGGTTTATCATGAGGTCTTAAATTTATAAAATCAATGTTACACACAACATTCAAATTCTCCCTGTAGACAAATGCTATACACATATATAAATACTATAGACAAACGGTAAATAAGACAGATAAAAGTTTACAGTATTAATTTGCAGAACAGACTGAAGTCACCTACAATGCTTTTTAACATACTGCATTTTCAGACACATTTTGTTATTTTGGCCCCAGTGACCAAATAGCATTAACTAGCACTAACTCCCCAACATGGGTGAAGAGATTTGACAATCTAGTGGCTGAACTACCTTCCTAACATTGGGCATAAAAGGCATTTTAACATTCTGGGTTCAATCACACCATCTTTAAATAGAACCATGAAGTCAAAGTTAAGAAAACTGACTGGAGGAAATTACAATTCCTCGAGAAAGGTATAGTCTGGGATGCTCTGAACTATGCGTTTCTGTTCCCACAGTTCAGGGAGCAAGGAAATATATGTTCTTATGTGAGAAATGCTTCTGCAACTACATGTAATGGCAATGGGACAGCTTGGGCAAAGTTGAGAAAGATCAAGAATGTATAATCAGATAGTCTCAGTCAAGTTACACATGCCTTTGTATTAGTTTTTTCCAAAAGTAAAATAAATTTTTCATCCATTAGGGTATGGCATCTACCTCTTAGGACTAGTAATAGACCAAGTTAATAAATTTAGAAGACTATGTATGGTAGGTATGTGAAACACTCAGCTAGTATTAACTGACTTGAATCAAGAATTACATACTTTCTAGGTAAATCTGAGTCTCAATTTTGGAGTCTCAAAAACATTGATATTTATGTATCAAATATACAATTCTATTGCCTTCAGAATTAAATTAGATAAATGTATTAACTATCTGGTTCACTAACTGTATTATACAAAAAGTCCAGAATTAATTTTAGTTAAATCTGGAATTGAATTTCATTGAAAGATTTTGAAGTCTTCCTAGATTTAGATGGGATAGACTCAGAGGAGCCAGCTTCAGGAGGATAAGGTAAAAACAATGAAGTATACATAAAATTCATTCTTTCAAAAATATTCATCACCTACTTTAACCTCCAATAGTCCTTAGATATTAAATGACTGAGACCATTGATAAACTACAAAGCAATGCCCACCTTCATCTGCACAATGGAGAAGCTGAGCTAGGTGAGTGGGCTGAAGGGAGACATAGGACAGATAGATGACCCACGTACACCAGCTTCAATGAGTTTCTGGCCCCTTATTCTTAAATGTGTAAGTTCTGAATTGCTGCTCATACTCTAATGAATGCAAAACTTAAACTTACCCTAATGTATGCAAATTTGCATTACCATAGACTACATCCTTTTTTTTTTCCCTTTTTGCGGCACCAGGGAGTGAACTCATGACCTTGCACTTGCCAGGCAGGTATTTAGGCCACTGAGCTAGTTCCCCAGCCCTTGTCTTTTTGAGACAGTCTCACTATGCCTTTCAGGCTGGCCTTGAGCTCACTTTGTAGCCCAGGCTGGTATTAAGCTCACAACGATCCTCCTGTCTCAACCTCCCGAGCGTTGGGATTATAGGCGTGAGCCACCACACCTGGCCTACATCCTTTTCTTAAAGATTAAAGGTTAATTTCTTTGAGTTGGGAATGTTGGCAGCTGAGAACTTGCAACCCAGTCCCTTTCTTTGAATTGCCCTCAGACGGGGAAAGCTATCTCACGCAAGATTTTCCTATGCCTCACCAGCTATAACTGGTCAATAAGGATTTTAAATACCTGGCCTCCTTGCTACAGGAGAACAACTCTCAAGGGTTATCCTACCTTGGAACCCCAGCTAAGTAACTCTTCTCTATGACAAAATCATCTTACTTCATTTTTCACAGGGCATTTCCAGAGAAACGACAAAGTACACTCACCTAGTTTCAGCTGAACGGCTTGAGTTTACCATAGTTATATTCAGTTTAAAGGTCTGCAAACGTCGGCAGTGCTTAAGGCAGAATGAAGACACAAGCAAATGGATTTCCATAAAAATATGAATGGCAACCTTTGAGAAATTTTCCATTGCCTGGACTACAAATGCTTCATCTTGAGTCTCATACAGATAGTGAAACAAGTCCAGAAATACTATCTCTGGTGGAGAAGTGTCCCTGTTTCCTAATCCTTTCACCCACTGAAGGATCTCCTGTTTTATCTTCAGAGACATTTTACACTTCAAAATTTCCTCCAGTTGTTTTACTAGATTTTTATTCAAAAGGCCAAACAAAAAGTATTTTAGCTGTGTCAAATGGGGATGATGATCACTATTACTTTCAAGTAACAGTTTTAAATCTTCAAAAGACTGGGAGGAATGCTCTGTGTCTTTCCAGTCACTTTTTAGCATATAGAACATAGCTGCAAAAAACTCCTGAATATGTAGGTAAGTGAATACATAGCAGTTTTCATAGTCTGTGTCCTTTTGAAGAATATTCATATCTAGAAAAACTGAGGTATCACAAGTGGTTAACCCATACTTCCTGAAATCGTTCCTATAAAGCACATGTGTCATGGTCCACACTCCTTTGGCAGCTAAGTAGCACATGCTTCTCAATTGGGCTTCATTGGGTAGATCAGGAAGGTATTCCTCTCCCCGTGAGAAAAAACTAGAGATACAGCACGTAAACACAGCTGTGATTGTTTGGCATATCCTCATGACATCATCATTCTTCTCCATTTGCTGCTTCAGACAAGTGCAGATGAGCCGACACACTAAGGGAACATGGCACATGTTAAAAAGCATCTCATTGTTTCTTATCGAATTGAAAGCATTCACGGCCCAGGTCTCCCTTTCAAAAAACTGATAAATATACTCTTTTCTTTCATCTTTGGACATTCCTTTTAGGTCTACATAACACTGACTTTTCAACAAACGCTGACTGAACAAACGCTGTAGTCTGTTAGAAGCTGTGAGTCTTACTGTCACCAATAAAGATGATTCGGGAAGCATCACTTTCCTCAGCAAACTACTTATGAGGAAGGACACAGGGTGTTCTTGGGTCCAGTCACCACAGAGTGCAAATTCGGGTTCCTCAAAGGAAAAGTTTAGTTCATCGAAACTATCAATAATGAAAAGGAGATTACTTGGCTGGGACAGGATCTTTTCAATGGGGATTAAAGTGCTAGGCCAGTCCTTTGATAACAACTGAGCAAAGCTTTTCTCCTTCACTTGGCTAATTTCTCTCCCACCAAGATAAAAAACATAAGTAAACTTGTGCTGGTAGAGATTTCCTTCAGCCCAGTGTAACATTGCCTTTCTCATCAATGCTGTTTTCCCAACTCCAGCAGCTCCCCGAAGCACCACTGTCCGGAGTGGCTCACCACCTTTGACTGTCACATCAAATAAACGTTCCAGAAGTTTTCGCTGTTCTTGAGAAGCTCTATGATAGAAATCTGAAGGCTCTCCAAGCAAAGAGTTCTTATTCAGAATGTGAAACTTTTCCTTTATTCGACGTTTGTATTCTGTTCTAGCACCTAAGCCGGGAAAAAAAAAATACACACACACAGGATGAAAACAAATTCTATTAACTGCAATCTTAATACTGGACCTGAATGGGAAACAAAAAATATAGGCTGAAATCACATCTGGGCTGGATTTTACATGAATGTAAACCAAGGGAAGTTATTCCTGTACATTTAAAACTTGTACTAGAAGATGTTAAAAAAAAATAAAAAATGTGATAGAAAATTTGATTTCCTCTAGAAATAGTTTTATACTTTTCCTCAGGGGAAAAAAGATGACATCCATGGAGAATAGACTTATTCAGATAAATAATATAGGCAGCAATGATGGTGATACAGGAGGGCTCCAAGACAAATCTAAATCTATAGAACAAAAATAGTCCAGCTTATGTAAGTAAAAATTGAAATTAATAAAAATCAACAAGTTAGGAATTAATGAAGCAAAAGGTTTCATCTTTAAAAATTCCTAAATATCTGAGTAGGATGAAAATACAGTTTTAGCTTTCCTTAGTTAAATCTCATTTTTCTTCTGAATTTTAATTTAAATCACACTTTTCTAAACTGCAATGCTTTCCTTCATATAGTTTCAAAACTCAGTGTATTTTTCATTCACAGTAAATATCACAAGCTGTTGTTACTTTGTTTTAAAGAAATGATGGGTTTGGGTAGGGGCTACATCAACAGTTCATCATATGCCTAGAGTCTAACATATTTCCTTGCACACAATTGTCAAATATATTTGTTGAATTAAAAAGGTGAAGGAATGCAGTAGCATAACTGAATACTATGCAACTTTTGAATAAAGTACAAATAAATACAAAAATGCAAATTGCAAAAAATCATAGCTGAAAAAGAAATCAAATCTCAAAAATATGTATAATATAATCCTATCCTGGAAAAACTGAATGAACTTTATAACTGCAAATCTATAAATAGACTGTGCACCAAAATGTTAATACTGGTACATATTTCTAAATAGCAAGATTGGTAAAGGGAGGGGAGAGAATGAGAAATTCACTTCATGTACTTTTGTAACATTTGAATTTTTTAAATTTTTTTATTTAAAAATGAAACAGAAAACCAGATATGGTGGGCAACACTTGTAATCCCAGCACTTGGGAGGCTGAGGCAGGAGGATCATTGTGAGTTTGAGACCAGCCTGGGCTACAAAGTGAGCTCAAGGCCAGCCTAAACTGCATAATGAGACCCTGTCTTAAAAAGCCAAAAAAAAAAAAGTAATAAAAACAAAATAAAAAAAAGGACAGAAACTATATAGAATTTCAAAAAAAAGTAGGAAATTAACACTAGTTAATATATTGAATATTGTTATTTTACATTTGATATTTTTAATACATTTACAGGGCTGTAATTCATGTCTTGCTGCCGGGTGGCTTGAAGCACCTGTGGTACATGCATAACTGTTCAACTGGGAACCTTCACATTAATTTTATTAGTAAAAAGACCGATAAAAGTGATTAGATCGCCTTGTACCAATGGTGCATATACCACTAAAGGTTCAAGCTGGCGGGAACATGTTAAAATGTCTTAAGTTAAAAAACAAATACATAGGCACATAACCAAAACATTTTGAGACAAAAAAATGTGATTTTCCAGGTAAAAAGTCAAGCCTTATCATGAAAATATAATTCACTGTGGTGTTGGTACACACTGAGAAGCATCAGTAAATCATGGTTGTTCTTATTTTTTATTGTGTTACTCATATGTATGTATGTGCACATATTAGGAAAATAACTGCTAGGTTTTAAATCATTTGTGGTTTTTCTTTTTTTTTTTTTTTCATACTGGGAATCAAACTCACTATCTTGTGCTTGCCAGGCAGACGCTTATGCCACTGAGCTAAATCCCAGGCCCCCTAGATTTTAAATCAGAAAAATAGCTTTTAGTTTTTTTCTTATACCACAAGAAAAAAACATCCTCACAGTAAATAAAAAACTAAGGTCACAATAAGCAATTTGTATTTATTAGTGCTTGCAATGAAAGTGGGTTTTTTTTTTTTTTGGTACCAGGAATTGAACTCGTGACCTCATGCTTGCTAGGCAGGCATTATGCCACTGAGCTATAACCCTGGCCCCCTCAATTATTTGAGTGAAATAATGTGACCCTTTAGAAAGCAGTTTTGCTAGGTTAAGAATAAAGGTTTATCACCTATTCTGGTTTTTCTACAGTAATTCATAGAAACAAACTCAACTATAGGATTTAAAACAAAATGAGGGAAATGGAATTGGAGTTGAACTAGGACTGAGAATACCCGATTCTAGAAATTATACTTTGTATGCACTAGTCACCACGTCTGGAACTCAATTATAGCACCATCTCTAAAGGAAGAGAATAGATGTAATAAGTCACATGGTCTCTGCCAACTCAGAGTTTTAGTCCATGAAATAAACATGAATATACCTTGTTCATCAGATTGTCAACTTTTGACTGGGCATTTCCAAATACTGCTCTCTTGAGGTCCTGAATTGATAAGGATCTGACTCAGACTTTGCCAGAGAGCTAGTTTTGTTGACTCTTTCTGAATGATATTCAGGAAACAGGCACAGGCAATGTATCAGAAGTTAACAAGTGTTGAACAATGATCCTTTGAAAGTGAAACCTCCAGTCATGTTTCAAAAGATCAAATGCTGGGGGTGGGGGAGCCTGTCTACTCACTCAGCTCTGCCTCCTGCATCTCTCCAGCTTCGGCCACCTCTGTTCCCATGGTCTCTGTCCCTGTAACAGGTTAGAGCAGGAAATGAGATTTGCAGAGAGCAGCGAGCTTTGGTGATTGCCACAACAGGGACCAGCATTCTCCTTGGGGGTCCAGTTCTGTGGCCACCACAAAAGTCTCAAACTTCATCAGCTTAGCTTCGGATAAGAAGTGATGTGGTACAAATAACTCTAGAGTAGGAGACCTCTTGCCAGCTCCATCCTGCATAAGCTCAGTTTTCTTGCCTTTCCTGACTTCAGGGAGACATAGGCCCCAAAGGAGATAATGGATACACTTGTAGCTCTAAAGTCTTGTACATGAGTAACGAGTTTTAAGTGTCTAATATTTCACCTCTGGGGTGACTAAAAATACTGGGCTTGGTTTTGTTTAGTAATTTTTAGGCCATTACTCATTTTAGAATATCAAATGATTTAGTCATAGGGTAATTTATAACTTTGTGGTAATTTATGACTAAGCTAAAGTACACAAAATAGGATGATTTCTGTTACTCAATTCCTTTAATCATTTTGATAAGTATAAACACATGCCCCAGACCCCATTAAGGAGCCATGCTGAATAACCATACTCAAAACTCTTTCCCCAAGTTCCTCCAGTGATCCAACAAGCTTGCCACATGTAATACCTCCATGGAACCTGTATCTGTCAGAATCATTTAATCCCTAAATCTCTCATAGAATCACTCCAATGAGCTCCAGGATATATTTTCTCTCCCTCCCCTCACATCTGTCCGAGCATCACTCACAGTTGGTCTCCACTTTTACTCTCTCACACAGATCCTCCAGGTTCAGCTTGGCAAAGAGTCTGAGAGTCACGTTCCAGGCCTGTTTTCCTGGATAGTATTTATTTATCAAGTTAGCAAGTTGCCTTCGGTTGGCCGTCTTCACTGCAGTCCAGGGCACTGGGGAGTGCCCAGGTTCCATGATCTCCTTTAGAAGTAACTTGAATTTATTTAATTCTTCATTGTTTAGCTCCTCCAAATACAATAGCAGAGCAAAATTAGCAGAGGGGGACGAACCTGCCATCTTGTCCATGGATTGGGACTCAGGCACTAGTGAAGAAAAACAATTTTTAAAAGTGAAATAAATAGGACCTATGAAAAAGTACAATTAGAAAACAAAAATCTCTACAGAAATGCAGATTAAATCAATGAACAAGAGTTAAAGCCCATTATAATAGGCTCCAAACTGATCTAGTGTCTTCTGTAATACATTTTCTACCATAAAATATTCTTCTAATATAGACCACTATACTGCCTTGTTTCTTCCATCCTCCCAGGATTTATTCCCCAGCCTACGACTTATGAGCTATAAAAATTTAAGAAAAATTCATCTCTCTGAACTTCAGTGTAATCTTCTCCAAAGAGGCAATATGAAAGCCAACATCAGAGGACTACAGTGTGAATCAAACTCTCATTACCTGGCATAATACAGGTCTTTACTAAAGTATTGGTTATGTTCTTCATCCTTTCTCTCCTTTTCCCAACATGTATTTCAACCTATAAAACATTGTTATTGCATCCTTGTCAACACATTGCTCTTGAAACATGTGTAATTGCAATATGCCACAATTTCTTCTTAGAATCATCACAAACCCACATATCGTCACTGAAGATCAGTTGCTGGCAAAAGCTCCCTCCACTTACTCCTTGACATAGGCTATTCTGAGCAAGTTCAGTCCTAAAGTTCATCTGAAACAGCATTCTCTTACCTTATCACACTCCCGCATTTCCCTGGTGTTCTTACCTCAGGCTTGATCAGCAATAACTGCTCAAACTCTCAGCCAACCTAAAACTCCCCATAACCCATTTCCTACCAAC
>RJWT010050582.1:0-10835 GCA_004365215.1 Cuniculus paca
ATTTCATGATTATTTTTCTCTGTACCAAGAACTTTCCTTTGCTCTGAGTAGTAGTTTCTGTTCTTTTCTTTTTACTTTTTCTTTCCAACCACGCAATTTACTTTGGGGGACCAACAGTTCGCATTATTACAGCCAATTAAAAAAAAACATGGAAAAGCTTCAACCTAAGTGATTCAGGAGATAATGGACAAGTTTCCATTCACCATGCTTCCAAGTTTTCCCAGGAAGGAATTGGTTTCTAAAGCTGCCATATTATATTTGAACAGCATTTTCATTTCCTGAAGTCTGTTCATTTAGATAGCACTTCGACTGAAATTTCTCCAGTCCAGTATTTCAGAGTGGGGAATATTAGTATAATTAAGTGCTTGAAAGTACATAATTCAAACTAAAAGAGAAATGATGTTCTGTGTTGGCTTTTTAAAATGAATTTTCATGAAGAGAATGAATGTTGTTCACTAATATACCTTTGTCCTTTTGAGATTCTTCTTTCATATTTGCTGGGTTTTATAATTTTAACTTAAATGATCATGAAATAACTATTTTCTATGTCCTACACATCTTAATTATCTTTGAAATGTACATATTTTATAGCTGTCAAAGATTTTTCTTTGTTTGTGTTCAGAGAAAAATGAACACTCGTCCATATGTAAATTCTGCCCTTTGTTTCATCTCAAGTGCTTTAATCTATTTACCTGCTCAATAATTTCATCATGTAACTCGGTATTCCAAAGTGGTAGACTCAAATACAGCAATGAAGACATTGTCAATTCTAATTTGGAGACAGTTGCTGATCTTAAATCCTGAGGGTGTCTACATAGCACTTAAACTTGTAATTGAGTGATAAATGCTTTTTTTCCCTCTGTCTCTCTGGTAATCCAAGTTTAGCACTTATAGTTATAATGATATATATTGGTACCGTGTGAAAAGACTTATAAATTAAACTTGATGTCTGGGTCAGTTCAACAGGAGAGTCAAAGAAATAGGAACATTGTCAAAGTCAGACCTATGCCCGAGAGGATTCTGGTAATTTTGTTTGCTTCCTGAGCATCTGATCGTTTATGTAGCCTCCCAGAGAGATTTGGTAATGTTTTTATTTTCTATTTTGTAACTGGAGTTTTTCCATGTGGCTTACAGAGGGGGCAGGAAAGATCAAAACTAGTTAGTATCAACAAATGTTGAAGGATCTCTTCTGAGTACTTAAAATAAATTGCATCGAAAAATAAGAAAGGGAGAACAAGAACAGACAGCAGACTCTGAGTGGGAAAATGAGTAGATAATGCTGCGTTTGTTTGAAGTAAGGCACCCACTTCCCATCATGAACTTCACAACAAGTATGGCTGAGTGAGGCAATTAATGTAATAGGGTTTCAGGGACTAAGAAAAACCAAAGCCTAAATCTTCTGGCGTTTAAATGGACCAAAGTGTGTATTCTTTAGCAGACTGAAATAATAATTTAGTGATGCTGTATCTACTATGATAACGTTAACAGGATTAGATAGAACTTTCACTGAAAAAGTGACCGGCCCTGATGGAAGCCAGAGAACAAAGGGTACTGGATAGGACTTTGGGTTGTGTATTCTCTATACTTAAACACAATGTCAAAAGGAAACTCACAAGCCAGCTCTGCTTTGCCATGTATTATATATGCTGGGAAAAACCTGATCTCACGAACCCCTCTGTGATGCAGATGGAGTCCTGGTTGACCCTGGTCTCCTGGGGTTAGTGGTACTCGCTCCTTCTGAGCACAGATTAGATCTACCTAAGCAGCAAGATTGAAGCCCATAAAACACCCTCTTCTGAAAATACCCTTATGACGGATCTGAACTGACTCATCCCATGGTTCCATGCCCTCATTCATTTTTCTTTTCTTTAAGAGACTCTGGAACCACTTGCAACCTAACTAGTGGTGAAGTTGCTTTTATCACCTCTAAACTAACCGGCCATCTATCCTCAGCTGCCCACAACTCCAAGTAACATGCACTAACTGCCACTAGCCACCATTTCTGATGGCCTACAAAACTTCCAACTCAATGTTTGTGAAATCTGAGGTATCAAGTCGTATACAGTTGCATTCATCCTTTGGTTCTTGTATTGTGTGACTAGCAACCACACCCCCACTGATAGATGCACATAAACCTGGATTATCTTGAAACCCTTGAATGACACCTATAGAGAATACCCAGTCTACTTAGAGTATATTAAATTCCTATCTGATCAATTTCCAGCCTTATCCTATGCTGCAGCCCCAAATCCACATGCTTGAAATCTAAACCCCAGTAATTTAAAACAACTACATTTGGATATGGTGCTCTCAAGGTATTGATTAAATTAGAGGGAAACTGTAAGGGTGCACCCTAATCCAATGTAACTTCATGGGAAGTGGAGGTAAGAATACAGAAGTTCACACAGAAAGACTTTGTCTGGACATGGAGAAAAGCTCAGTTGCAAGTCAAGGAGAGGAGACAGCTTCAGAAGAAATAATTCTGCACAAAACTTGATCTTAATTTTAGATTCCTTTAAAAAATTCATATTTTGTTGTTTAAGCTATTCAATTTGTCATATTTTTATGACAACTCCAACAAAGTAATAAATTTTAAAACTTAGTAAAACTGCACTATTTTCCAGTTACAGGAATATGTTTTTGTTGATCGTTTTGTAAAATCTTTCTGGCATCTGATGCCTTTCCCTGTTCTTCCACTTGTCATTTTCCTGAATAATTTGCACAAACGCCACCTATTCTGAAAGCTACCTTAGATTTCTTTAGCTGAAGATAAACCTTTTCATGACCAATAGCACTTCATCTGGAACTCCAGTAAAGTAACTAGCATAACTTGACACATGCTACAGTCATGTGGACAGCTGCCATTATCTCTAGTGCATTTAAATCCTTACAAGGAATGCCTTGTCTATGGCATTGTAGTAGCTGCCATGGCACCTTGAATCTTACTCTCCATGTAGGACAGAGGTCCTTAAGCTCCATCAGGCAAAGGTGATGTTTACCTTATCCATCATCAAATCTTCAGTGTCTATTTCAAATTTGATACAAAGGAAGTGCATTCAGAATTTTTGGTCTGAATATATCCCTAAAATTGATTAAAATAAAACTTAGGAATGATAGGGTTAAATTTTTTTCTTCTGTTTCTTGCAATGAAATTGAGATACAGAGCCTTTAGTGCCTTTTAATCAGCTTGTAAATTAGTACTCAGGCTAAGCCCATGGATTGAATAGCCTCAATTCATGGCTCTTTCTGTAGCACGATCTTGCCCTCTGGAATAATAAAACCCTGTGAAAAAGTTAGTGTATTCTTAGATCTAAAATGCAACATAAAGTCATTAATACTTGTCATGTATTTTGTTTTTTTGTATTTGCAAATGTTTAGATTGCAGTTTTGAAAGACTGGAGCCTGGATGATTGAATGTGTAAGAAGTGACAGGAGATGATATAAAATGTACACGGATGCTTAACCATTTACTGAGTTGTGCTCTTCAATAGCACACTACAACTGCTAGGAGCTGAAATGAAGACATTAAGACACCAATAAAGGTTTTACTGTTGGTGTGTGCATTTCTGTATATATCTTCACACATGCATGTATGTGTGTTATGATAAATCAGCAATAACAATGGAGTTCAGGAAGAAAACAGGGTGGTGAGATGCCCTCTGATAACAAATTCTTATTCTCTGAAGTTTTATTTAGCAATTGTTATGGTCTAGTATTAACTCAGTCCATAAAGGATATTCTAAAATTTCACATTTTATTAGCACGTGCTCATTAATTACTAATTTAGTGCATTGTTAATTGTTAATATATTGGCAATGCATTCCTTTTTAACATAAAAAACATGTTTTTCAGCAACTAATATTTAGTAAGACAAACTCTTTTCATACCATTTTTTCCTCAAGGGACAAGTTTCTTATTCTCAAAAATGACTTTGTTGTGGACTGTCCTGTGTACTGTAGAATGTTTAGCATCACTTCTGAGCTCTACTCACTCGTTCCCATTAGTACTTCCTCTCAGTTCTGAGAATCAAGATGTCTCTAGACACTGACCAGTGTTTCTTGGAGAGAGTTAAACTGATCCTGATTGAGATCCACTGTTTGTAACAGAAATGGTCTTTTGAGCTTCTACCGTTTCAAGGGGATATCTGTTGTTACTCACAGCTACTTCTTAAGACCCACACAACGGCAGTGATTAAGCACAGTAGTTTATGTCTAGCTCCAATACAGTATAATGTGGTTTAGACTGGGGGAGTAGGGTGTGAGGCTTGTTTTATGCGATGACCAACACTGCAGTGGCCTTGCCATCTTCAAGGGTCTCTGGCTGAACAAACATCAGATGGAGAAAAAACTGGGAGGGTTGTATTGGATATTAGCTAATTTCCACCAGCTCAGCCTGGACCTGGAGCATGAGTGATTCTAGTAAAAGCTGAATTAGTGACTGGATGAAATTCAGTCATGAGACCTCACTTAATTGCAAAGATATCAGAAATAGAGAATAATCCAGAGTGAAGGATATTTTAGTAATATGGCTTATTCTGTGTATGCAATAACACTCTAAAATTACGTTATCTTGTATTTCTATTGAATATATCAGAGATGAGGGTGCTGTTGGCTTGTCAGGGGCCCTGAAAGGGTTTTAATAGGAGAAAAGTATTTCCAGTTACACCCCAATTAATTTTTCTTCTTTCTTTCTTTCTTTCTTTCTTTCTTTCTTTCTTTCTTTCTTTCTTTCTTTCTTTCATTTTTTGGTACTGGAGATGGAACTCACAACCTTGCACTTTCCAGTCAGGCACGTACGCCACTAAGCTAAATTCCCAGCCCAACCCTAGTTAGTTTTCTAAGTCTCTGCACCAAGGATGACCTAAGACAGGGACACTCTGTCCTTAATGATCTTTCGGTCCATTTATAGACTAGGCCAAATGTGCTTTAATATATACTTAAATTAATAAGTGTACATTTTATGCAAGTTCTTTTTTGGCTCCTCTGAGACATGTAGTGTCTTTTTAATCATCCAACAAAGTGAGGCTATTCAAAGTTAAAAAAAAAAAAAAAAGAAAGAAATGGATCCAAACGACAAGCAATTCTTTTTTTGTATAATAGGCATTTATGTTCTTAAAAGAGCAGATGATTGAATCTCTTTTTTTGCTTTTGTTTTGGTCTCCATTACTGGGAAATGTATTTTACTGTTCGGTTGAGCATGAATACTTTAATAAAAGGGTTGAATAGAATGGAAAAAGTGCTGTTTTAATCATGAGACAGAACACAGCTAACAGATCATACAAGGATCAAATGTATGATCTCAAAACCATAGTGTCTGTACCTTTACATGTTGTGAGAATGGTATGACCCCCGAAGGTCTTCCTTCTATTTTATTTTTGAATGTACTTTACCATTTGGAGTTTTATAGTACATCCCAGAGGCTTTAAAAAAATGTTTCTCCTCAGTTTAACAATCGTTATCAAAGAAAATCTATTCAAAAGTCTACAGCTAATCCATGGGGTAATACAAAAACACAAACTTTCAAGCAAATGGCTAGTCGTATCTAGTGTGACAGAGCAGCCCATCTGTCACACACATATTGTGTTGTGAAGGGACGGAATAGTTAAGTTTAACTGGGTGGCTCTTAACACATAATTCACAGAAAAGAGTTTGGGTGGAAATTTGAATGATACATGACTTATAATAAGTTAGAAATGAAGAAAGGAAAATTATAGGCTAAAGAAATAGTTCAATGAAAGGTACAGAGGTATGTTTGGGGGAAGACTAAGGAGTGGGAAACAAGATACTCAGAGTAAAAAAAAAAAGTTCATAAGCT
Organism: Cuniculus paca; assembly: GCA_004365215.1. NCBI lineage: Eukaryota > Metazoa > Chordata > Mammalia > Rodentia > Cuniculidae > Cuniculus > Cuniculus paca. Next base: position 5,815 of record RJWT010050582.1, read on the forward strand.
GAAGAGAATCTACATCACCCTAGTTCCACTCTACCTATTTAGTCTCATGTTATCCACTTCCTTAAACATACCCCAAATGGACTATGTTCACTTTCATTTCCACAGATTCCTTATACAGTTTCATGCCAATTAATAATTTGTACTTAATAAGCTTTAGAGTCTCTGCTCCTTGAAGTTTTCCTCTGAATACTAACTTCTTATCTTCCCCCCATTTCAGATTCACATACATTTTTCACTTTCTTCTAAGACTATTAACATTTAGAGACAAATTCGCACAACATATTGTATCTGTGTGTGTGTGGGTGTTTGTGAAATGAACTTCACTTATTAACTGTAAGATCCATGTGGGCAAGAACTGTGACATGCACTTATTGATATTATCTTCCACATGCAAAAATGCAATTGTGATATAATTTGTTTACAATAAACTTTCTGTTTGAAAATATAAATCTTGAGGCAATAATACCATTAACTTTGGGATTTAATTGCAATTTCAAGACAATAACTAAAAAAGAACCCATATCTGTGGCAAAGAGTCACTTGCCATTTAGTATTTTTATGGTTTAAATTGCTGAATTCCCTTTTGCCTATTGAGTATCTTTTGTTGATATAGCAGAAGGATTTGCATACATAATCCATTTTCTTATGCTAGACAGCTGTATTGTTACCAGAAAGAATGCTGTATCATCTCACTAGGGGAAAAGATTCAACTGTCTTTTACTCAGGAGTGAACCTAAAAACCCAGAAATTATGGCAAGAAAAGATTTTTTTTTTCCACAAAAGAACTGAGATTAGATAAAAACTTAAAACAAATACAACCTTGCTGTTTCTGTTTACGTAGTCCAGCAAGTTTCATATGTAGTAAAATATTTACAAAGAGAAGTTAAGATAATTACTAAATATCTATACTTAGGAGTTGAACTGTTTTTGACTCAATTTTCACATCTGCAAAATTGGCATGTTTTAATATAGGGTAGAGATCTGCAAGCAAACTCTACTTCATAGAGCTATGAACTAAGTTGGACTTGGGTAATACGGTCAAAATGTTCACAGCAGTTCACAGTAAAAAGCAAACCCTTTCTAAAATTAGAGAAATCTCTAAAACTATGGGGTTGCTCATAGAGAATTTTATAATTCTAAATGATAAAATCTCTTCTTATCTTTCTGTTGTTTGCTTGGCTCAGGTGAGTCCTGTTCAGAGTAAATGAACCGTGCCAGTGTTTCATATGAGTAAAGGATTGGAGTGAAGGGATGGTTCATATGAATAGTTTTGAGCACAGATCATGAAATTTCACAATTTTTAAATAGCAAAATATAAGTTCACTAAACACAAAAATTAACTCCAAATTAAAATTGTACAAAGCCAGCCCAAGTGGAAGTTTGACTTACTTTGTGATACTATATTATGTTCAAATCCACAAAGTATAGCTTTTTTTCCATTTCTGACATACTTGATTGCTAAAATAAAATGAACTTTCCTAAAATTCCCTAGCCAGCATTCATTTTGAGCAGTTCTTTGCATACCAGTCACATTCAGAAATGCAATTTCTAAGCATGAAATAAAAACCTTAACAAGAATTTGCCATTTAGAGGTGTCTTAGTTACTTTTCTTGTTGCTGTGACAGTACTCAATGCCCAAAGTTAAAGAAGGAAAGGTTTATTTGGCTCCAGTTTGTAGAGGGTTTAGATTATTATTGGCACACTCCAAGGCAGGGTAGCATAAAAAGGGGCATCACAGAGGAGAAACAGTTCACGACAAGAAAAAGGCAGCAAGGCAGCAAGTCACAAGTGACAAGCAGTGACCCTCTTTCTGTCCCTTATAACTTATTCAGGATACCCACACCCAGGTGGGGCCGCCTTAATCCTAGCTTGCTACCATGAATCAATCTCAGAATCACATCCTCTATTCCACGGTGACATGCCCTTTATCCAGCCACCTCAGAAAATCTCACCTATGCCCACATGAGGCCTTGTGGCGATACTTAGATAAAAGCCAAAACAAGTGGTAATAAATAAAATTGGTCCACTCTGAACTACTTATGAAGAGACGTTAGCATCTGTGAGAGGAAAATGTGTTGCCTTTAGTTTGTTTGTGAGAAAACTTTTCTTTAAGGGTCCTTAAAATGTACCCAAAAGACTGAAATTGGCATATTTTCAAAGGATTTATAGGCATCATTCCAGCAATGTAAGGGGACATGACCCACTTCTATTTCCTCTTAAAGTAGTGTAATAAAATAATAGGTTAGGTAATAGCTGATTTTTCCCAGTTCTTACAACAATTGTTTAATTAATGGCTAAAGAAACACTAACTTTCTGTTTTTAAATTATTTTATTAAATGAAACTTGTGGATTAAGTTCACTGAAAACCTATTCAAAGAAAATTTAATTTACTAATCAATGCACTTTTAAAACTACATATCATTTATGTGAATTTAATTGTCAGTGAACAGTTCTTCAGACCTATATATGAGAATTCACATGACAGGAAAATCCTAGAAACTGTAGCTTCCTTGAATGGAAAATAAAAAGATGCTAATTAGTTCATTTACTTATGCTTATCAAAAGAGAAGCCCTATTTACTTGCCAAGACTGTCTGCAGAATTGTCATCCCTTTCAAATTTAGGAAACCGGAACAAAAATACATGTTGCTGCCTCAGTAGTTTAAGAGATAAAAGGAAATTTCATGAACAACAACAAAAAAAATTTAAATAATAGAAACAGTTTAGATTAAAAAAGGTATCTGTTTTTCTATTGATAGTATCTGTGTCTCTGTTATGCATATTTTATGGAAATCCATTTTTATAAAATGAAACTGGAAGCATTGACTTTATGTTTTTAATAGCCACACATATTTTGTTATATTTTGCACAGAAGAATAATATATTTAAAAATATAAGCCTATGTAAGAGTGGCACTAAACCCTTCCAAACAGATTTACTTCCAAGGTCATCAGATGAATCTCAATGTATAATTTGGAGATGAATGTGTTCTCTGGCTGCAATTCGACTATATTTGGGCTGTGGTTTACATAAAAATACAATTCGTAGAGTGAAATCATCATCTTATCTGAAAGTGTTTTTGGGGATAGTTTGTTGCCCAGTGATCCAGTTCCACAGCTGATGGCAGATAAACTGAATACATTTAAAGGCAAGGAATGATACTTTCTGCTGCAGGAAGAATTAATTTATCCGGCTTTCACCTTAGGTGGTCTACTGGTGATGAGGGCCTGGGTATCCTCATTGCAGTTATGTTCCAGGAGAGCAATCTTCATCATTTCTCAGTTGCTGCCTTCAAATTACAGAGAGTGTTGTACAGGAATAAAATGTAATGTACAACTATGGCCCTAAACATGTGTATATGGCTTTATTTTTGTGCCATAAAATGAGAATTCTGCGCAGGCAATCATTATTTAAACCATTTTAGTACAGATCTGGGGTACATGCTACATCTATATTTTTCATTCTTTTTCATAGAGGTATACAAAAACCTTACTGTGAGTTAACGAGCATCTATAGAGGAGATGGGGGCAAGTATGGGTTGGTGTTTGCATATTGAAAGGAGTGTGCTATATAAAGTTAACAGGCTTTAACATTCAAACATTAGACAAATGGACTATAGTAGAAAAATACCTTATACAATGAGAAGCCCAGAGAAAAAGTGTGTCTCAGAGGCAGTTGAAACAGAGGCAACTGTGGTACTATCAAAGACTACCTCTATTTTTTTATCCACAATTTTTATGTGATAATGATATTATCAAAGACTATGTCTCTACTTCACAGTTTTTATCCACAATTTTGGCAGTATTGATGGATTATGTTTTCAATCTGAAATGTCCCCCAAATGTCTCATATGTTTCAAAGATGACTAGATCACAGGGCACATACTCATCCGTGAATCCATCCATTGATGAGTTCAGGAGCTGACTCTGCTGTTTAGAGGTAGGACTTGGACAGGTGAGGGGAGTCCCCGAAGGCATCACCCAGAGTATTCAGCTTCAAAAGGACCTCTAGAAAAGTGGTTCCTTGGTTGGTTCACAGTGCTTAGCCATCAAGGCATTCAAAGGCCCCTGCATCCATGACAGACCTGGGCATCACTCACATGATGCTGACTTTAGAGGCATGAAGAAGGTTAGCATTGTGGAGTCCACCCAGATTTCAGAGGAAGATCTGGGAGGCCAGACAGTGTGCCTCTGGGAGGGCAGTGCATGAAACTGAATGTGGGACTGAAAGTGCAGTGGAGAACCCAGGAAGCTGGAGATGTCAGGACATGGAATGTGTGCTGAAGAAAGCCAGAGGCAGTGAGTACAAACAGCCCAAAAGAAAGTGCATGAGAGCTGCAATGGGCCATGCTGTAGGGGCAGAGCCACCCAAACTCCTTAGAGTACACATTTCTCTACCACCCATGCCATGTGCTAATGTTTGCCCTGAAGGCTTGGGTTTTGCTTTTGTCTGATTTGTTTCTATCCTTCTTTTTCTCTCTTTTGGAATGGGAATGATTTTATGTTATGTCATTGGTTTTTTGTTTGTTTGTTTTGTTTTGTTTTGTTTTGTTTTTTATGGCTGAAGAGTTTGCTTTGAGTCTAAGAGACTTTGGACTGGGATTTTTCAGCAATAATTGAACTATTAAGACTTTGGTGATTGTTAGAGATGGACTACATGCATCTTGCATTGTAAGATTGACATGAACGTTTTGGGAGCTGGAGAGAATGTCATGTTTTACATTTAAAACTTCCCACAAAGGTCACATATATTTGATAGGTGACTGGATTATGGGCACTTATTTATCAGTTTCATTAGGCAAATCCTGGTCAGAAGAGAAAGGTCACTAGGTATGTAACATGTAAGGGGATATCCATGAGCCCAGTTTTCCTCTTCTAATTGCTTTTTGGCTGTCATGTTTGAGCACTTTTTCCTCTGCTGTATGCCCCTGTCATCTTGTTTTTAACTTGCAGCCATTCACCTAAGGACCGAAATCATGAACCAAACTAAACCTCCCCTCCACTAATTTGCCAGTGTCACGTA
>RJWT010050583.1:0-10846 GCA_004365215.1 Cuniculus paca
GGTTTTCTCTGAAAACTATGAGCAGAGAAATGGTAAGACCATCGGGAGGCGCCAGCACAACAGAAATCTAATTGAATTTCTCATTAGCATGTATCTTAGTATCTATGGGACAAAACTTTAGTGAAAACTAGATGGGGATGTTGAGTGTGTGCAGATAATCCCTCAAATTATTTCTCTTTAGATTTTCACATTAGGCAATCTTCCACAGATGCCTCCACTCAATCTCTCAGATGCCTCCACTCAATAACTCTTTCCTTCTTTGTCTCAAAGCAGACTTCCTCTTACAGTTGCTACAAAAGTTGCTTTTGGGGTTCAGAGAATGTCCTATGTCTTCTAAAAATATGTAAAATATATAATTCTCTATTGATTATAAGGTCTACACGGACCTTATGATCACTGTGAATTTTTATAAAATGAGCTCTCTAAGGCAGGCAAATGAATTAGTAATTTTGAGTCAGGTTAAAAATAAAGAAGATGTGAATTTAAATGAAGTAATGTGAGACCACAGAAGGAATTATACACATATGTATATGTATACTGTATGATTATGTGTATGTGTATGTGTGTTGCCAATATTAGCAATTACTTGTAGCATTTGTATTAAAAGATGGGCTGCAGGGGAGGAAAAAAAAACCAAGAGAGATGGGAGTTCTTATTCAGAAGGCTTTTCCACCATTGCGAAACATCACTTGGTACTCTTTGAAGGACACTGTGGCATTTCACACAGCCTCACCTTTGGAATGTTGTTTTGGCAGACCTGGCATTTTTGAAAGCTAAACAAAGAGAGCCCAATGGGAGGCTTTCTATTTCACTTAAAAGGAAAACCTAGCACCATGAGCAAGGGAATAGGGTGTTTCCTGCTGTGTAAGACTAGCTAGCATCACTTACTATCATGCCAAAATGGCAGGGTGACTGTGATTTCAGAGTAACAACTGGAAATGGCAAAGCAAGCCATCAGGAATGGTGAGGTGAGCTGTTCTGGAAGTCAGAATAAGATGAATAGGATAAATCAGAATAAGACAAATGAGAATAAGCACATGAAGGAATGGCGAGGTTAATTATGGAGCCTTGATAGTTTATTCTAATAAAAGTACTACAGTAGTGTGACTGGGGGTTTTGCTGTTGTTTTGCTTTGTAGTTTTCACCCTACTATGATAAATATAGAGGCAATCATATACCATTTATTCAGTACTGAAAACACATGGATAGAAGTCCCAAGGAATATGACACTGAAATATGGGCTTGAGAAGCTAAAAAAAATGGTAAATAAACAAATTTGAGATCTTGTTTTATACAGAAGAATTTGAAATGTAGTGGTTTTGTGTACATCAGGAACAAATTCATTTTAACTCCTTGACAAAGACAGTCAGCTTTCTTCCCTGGTTAAAAATTCTAGCTGCCACCTCTAGTTATTGAATGATGTTATATTTTGAAGTGCTATTTGTGTGCAGTAAATTGTGAAATAGATGCTGTTGGTGCAGATTTTTTGGCGATAAAAGCTATTGAGTTTGAGAAAAAATTTAAATTATTGATAACTGAGGCCACTTAAATATGTACTATTTAACTGAAAAACCCCATGGTCCATAGATGCATGTTTGAAAAACTGGTTCCCTGGCATCATTCTTCTCAAAGGCGTTGGCACCATTTCCAGAGGCTGACTTATGAGCAAAATGAAATTATTGATTTGACTGATCCCATTCTACTCTAGTCAGCAGGAAAGTGCTAAGACATGAAGCTGACCAGCCAATCCCAGATGCAGGTGGGATAATTAGCTGAATCTCATCAGCGCTGTAGTACACGGTGGTCATTCTGTTTTTCTCTCCCTTAACTTAAAAAAATAACACCAACATTCTCTTCAGAGCCATTTAAAAGTCTGAAGGGAAGCATTAAGCCTGTCAAATCAAGATTTAGTTTGGGATTTTCCTTTCTGCCTTCATGTACTTCCTGTAATCCTTCACTAGATGGAGTTCCAAATCAATAGAAAGTCTGTGCCGTTGCTTTGGTCCAGGAGGAAAACTGAAAAACAGAACTGTCCCTCTGTAACTGATCGAACTTCCTTCCTTTGGCTTTAGCAATGCCTGAGCCTTTCACCTCTATCTGATGAGTACTTAGTTCTGCATATTGTTGAACTTTTTTGTAAGTCATACTTGAAAATATTTTTGGAGTTCTGACAGGAAGCATTTTTAAGGCATTGTAGTGTTCTGTGTGGTCGGCAGGATGTTTTATGAGATCCATCATTAGTGGCCCCACTGATCCAGCTGGCTTTGTGTATCAGGAAAAATTCATTTTAACTCCTTGACAAAGACAGTTAGTTCAAACCACAGGCCACAAACCTGACAGGAACTAGAATCAAGTTTGTAGAGTTGACTGAACAGATGGGCAATAAACAGGAAATATTTACACAATAAAGTGAATCAGTAGAAATTAAACTCTATATTCCTATTTAAATATTCACATTCTTTTAGATTTCGAAGTAAATGATAATTTAGTTTTTAATACTGAAAAATTCATTTGACTCAGAAAATATACCGGAGATTGTCTTTTCAAAAGAAATTAGATTCAAAGATTTGCAAAAATGTCCAAAGAGACGTATGAATTAATATAAATTTATCCTTTACCAGAATGACTAAATATTGTGGTTTCAGACTCTATTTAAATACACATTTCTCACACTGTCTCCTCCCTGCTACTCCGTTATTTAGATAGTCTAACATACTGTCGTTTTGACAGGTATATATACAGTTGATTCATTATTGTCAGCAGTCAAAGAGACTGAACTTTTTTTCATGAGCTATTTCAGGTCTAGAGGCAGTGCTCTGGAAAGAACTGCCAGACTGTCAGGGTTGAATGCTAAAATCCCTGTAAAGAAACAATGGCCTGCTTATCCTTGTGATGCTTTGGCTGTCATTGTAAACAGAATAGAGCCTGATTCTAATCAATTGCTCTGATATGCTTCATGTGAAAGTCACTTTGTTTAACCTGTGATAATGAAAATCATCTGAGGGGCAAAAAGCAAACTGCAATATCTTCAAAGGTGCCATGCTATAAGACACCCCAATAAGCAAGGTACTAAAAAGGGCCTGTAAGGATAAAGGATGGAAAATTTCTGAGAGAACTGCATTCTCTCATTGAGGAATCCTTTCAGTACTCTTCTGCCCTTTGATGCTCAAACTCATACTATTTCATTTTCCCTCCTTTGTATTTCCTGCCCTTAGGAACATGAAAATACAACCCTGAATTTGTAGAAAATGGTTTGTGCATATGACAGATCTGGTTCAGTTTTCAATTATTTTAATGGCAGTTTTTTCATACATCCCAACTTATGTGTTATTTTTATTTGTTGACAGTCCTAAGTGTAAGAATTCTAACAGCCCAGGATTAAAACGATTCTGAGCCAAGTAAAATATACAAAGTTGAAAAAGAAGGAAACATCTCACAAGAAATGCTTGCCCACCTATTTTTGTATTGCCCACTATATAGCTCCTCTTGCTCTTTTCTGTGCCCCCCCATAAAAATACTGATGGTGATGCCTAAATACTGGTGGTACTCCATAGAAGTACTGATCACTCACGCTTTAATAAGCAGGGTCCCATGCATAGCTTCAGATCAAGAATCATGGGTAAATTTGCTAAAATTTGTGTTTCTGGGTCCCGCTTCTTCAAGATCAGAGGCACATTGGGTCTATAGTGGGTGGTGCCCCTCAAGACAGTATTTTCAGTGTTCATATAATAGTCCAGAAACACTGGAGAGGGTGATCTCAAATCGCCTTGTTCAAATGCGACTCCCTCTACCTACTACTGTTTGTGAATTGAGTCATATTAGTACTGAGTCCTTTCCCAGTTCCATACTCCCTTCCCACTCCATGGTTTATTCAAGCACGTAACCATGCTGTCACATAGGAGAATTTCACCTACCCGAAAAAATGACCTCTATTCTGTGAATAAGGTGAAAGTCTCTTTAAATTTATACCCAGTGTTACAGCATGCTATTTCTACCTTTCATTTTATGTCACTTTGGGAGGGAAGAGTTCACATTTATATTGGTATCTTCAATAAAATTTGATACATGTCGTGTGGTCTATCATGTGGACAAAAAAGAGATGTCTTGGTTATTTTTTTCTCATTGTTGAGACAAAATACCTGATGCCCAAAGTGAAGGAAGGAGAGGTTTACTTCTAGATGTTATGGATGTTTTAGTCCATACTCAGCTGGTTCCAAGGCAGGGTGGAGAGGCTGAGGGGTAGCCTGGCTACAAGCGGCAAAAGCAAACAAGGCAAAAGAGGGAAAAGCACGCCTCCTTCTCAACCTTGCATTGTATGCTGGCTCCACTCCTGGGAGGGTGCAGAACTCACACTGCCAATCCCAGCCCTAGACAACAAATCAATCACAAACGCTAGATTCAGCCGCTTCCATGACTACATGAGGCTTGGGGTGGGGGCACCTAGATACAAACCATAACAAGAGGCTATAATGCTGTTGGTGAGGCTGGTCATTATTTTGACCATACAGGAAAATGGTAAGAATAGGGGGATGGGATTGTACTATTTTGACACAGGGTAAACTGCAAGAAAAGCTCTAGGAAGAAAAGTTTAAAGTGTTAAATCAAGCAGAAAACATTTAGAAAAGTAGGTACAATTTTCCCTGGTAGCATTTAGATTTGCAGAGTGGAAAAGGCAGATCTGTTACTACAACAAATATCACTAGGATCCATGTGCCAAAGGTGGTGGATATTGACCATGTGCTCCTGCTCTAGTTTGAATCTGAAATATCTCCTAAGGCCCACGTGTGAAATGCTTGACCCTCACCCATAGTATTGTCAAGAGGTGGTGGGACCTTTAAGAGATGGAGACTGGTTGTAGGAAGTGAGGTCTCTGGGGATGTACCCTTATAGAGGACATTGGAATGTCTGTCCCTGCTTCTCTTTCTCCTTGCTTCCTGGCTGCCATGTGATGAACAGACCTCTTCCAGCAGATGCTCCTGCCTTCTGCTGCCACAGACCCAAAGAAGTAGGACAAGCAATCATGAACTAAATAAAACCTCTGAGACCCTGAGCTAAAATTAACCATTCTTCCTTTTAAGTTGACCACCTCAGGTATTTGTCAGTGTAATGGAAATCTGACTAACAAAGCTCCTCAGCACATTTGATCCTAATTATTTGTGAGAAAAAGCATTTAACAGAACATAGAGCAACATATTAAGATTCATTGCTTTTTGAAAGAAAATTCAACCTCCTAGTCTAAGTCCAATAAATCACTGTTTAATTGAGCAGCCTCTAACATAGCAGAGAGCAATAGGATTTTGTTTTCTCTCCCTGTATGTATAAGACAGAGCTATGATGCAAGACTTTTGGAATTTCATGAATTGGTGTAGAACACAGATAATTATTTTCTTCATTCAAAATACACCTCTGCTTAAAAATAAAGCATTTCCATGTCAGGTCAATATAATTAGTGATCTAACTAATTGACATAAATTGTGACATATTGATATTTAGTTCTCATTACCATAAGTTTGTCTTATCTCACCAATTGCTTAGCAAATGTTGACTTAAAAGAATTTTCTGCTTTACCTCCTTGTTTGACCTAATTTTTAACTTAGCATGAATTAAATAGGCCTTCATTGAAACTCTACTCCAAGTCTGATAGAGTAGCACAAAGAAAGATGAAAAGAATTGAAATTCACTGAGCACTTGCTCTCTTGTACTTTATATGTCCTATTAATTTCTACAAAAATTTTATAAAGTCACCTTTTTTGCCTCTGTTTCATATATGGAAGAAACCAAAGACTTCTCCATGTTCTCAAGCAGCCATTACAACTTTAATGTTAAAATAACAATAGAAATAGTTGCAGAGCATTCAGTGTTTGACTTGTTTTTGCAGGGTTTTTTTAGATTTTCTTATGCTATACCACGGGTCAGCCTGCAGGCCAAATTCAAGCCATTGCTTGATTTTAATTAGAATATGGTTAGGCTCATATGCCTTTTATGATCTGTATGTGGCTGTTTTTGCTCACAAATTATTTATGACTATCTGGCCTGCAAAGCCTAGCATGTCCAATATGAAGCACTTTATAGAGAAAATTTGCCAGGCCCTGTGTGCTATGTGTGTGACTAAATCATGTTTATAGTGACAGGTGCTATTGAATAACAGCGTCAGATTGTCAAGTTGTCGCCTTGACTCTGCCTATGGAAGTGTAAGTGCAAGGTTTTGAGTGTTTTGGTCTTGTTTCTAAGCAGAGAACATTAATTATACCTAAGCTTTCAAACAAATAGGACTTACCTAGGTTTCCATTAAACTGGAACTCATTTTAGAGCTGACCAGTGCACCTTAGTTTGAGTCATATAGATTAGATTTCACTTGAATATTGTGAGTGCATAACAAATGAGCCCCTTTTCCCCAGTCAAACATTAGTACTTAGGCTAAAATTTACGTTTTGACCATATTTCATGTCCCAAAAGTCAGTAGCAGCTCTGGTTAGCTGATGGAAGAACCCCTTGGGGACATGTCACTGTTGGGACAAAAGGAAAAGACTGGCGGAAACACACATGCCTGTTAAAGTTTCACCTCAGAAATGGTCACATGACAATGGAGTGGAGATGTCCTGCAAAACGCTCCACAGGTTAGGAAGGCATGAGCAAGGTTAAGTAAGCACTCTTAGAGCAAGGAGAATGTTGGAAAAATCGAGAATGATAATAAAATGTAGCAAAAGCCATCACGTTCAGTCCCCCACCTGCCAAATAGACATAGACGGCATCCATCTATTTTCCTATCAACTTACATTGACAGAGTATCCTGTGAATTCTCAGAGTTACTACTTTCTACAAGCAGCTTACCATTCCACTCCTCCATGAGTAAGTTACTCTTCTGTGTTTTGATCTAGCAACCTAGCCTTACTGTATTTTTAACACATGTGTTTCTGTTTTTATTTCTGGGGTGAGTGCCCATGGCTTGACAAATAATCAATGGTGAGCTAAACATGGGTCCAGCCAACGGCTTTTCATTTTCTTCCATCAATAACTACACACTATTCTAAGGCATTTGGGTTATTCCGCATCTCTGCTTTCTATTTGCTAGGGTTATAAAATAGAAAGTAAAATCATCTAAAAAACTGTCTTGTGATATAAGTTTCAATTTCCTTTATAAAGAAAGCTGACCCCTTTGAGCCCAAAGATGAAAGTTGTCTGTTACATGTGGATATTTCTGGCTATTCTGCCTGGAGGTCAGTGAAGTAGAACAAGATATTAAAGATACTTTCCCAAACTGGGTCAGAACTGTGTTAAAAGATGAGAGGATTATTTCAGGAAGCTACACAATAATCCACTCACACAGGTGAAAAAATTTATGTTGCATTTTTGACTCTGAAAAACTGTCTGAGGAGATGGATTAGTCAGCCAGTGAGCACCAGGTATTGCACACCAGTTCTGTTTTTAGTGCTCCGTTCAGCAGAACTCCATTATTTCAAGAGATAAGCAAAAGCAGACCTCAGAAAGCAGTTTCATCATTTTTTAAATCCATTTTTGAATGAGTAATGCCAAATTACCTTTCCTGCTTAAGTGTACCAGAAAGAAAAAAAAAAATCTTAGAAATTTGCTAAAATATACATTTTAAATGCTCTTCAAAATTAATACAAAGACTTAAAAATTTATTTCTGTTATTTTTTTTGTATATTAGATTAATATACATGAAATATGAAAAGCTTCCCTATTAAGCCCAATAACAAATTAGGAACACCAGCCCTTGATACTAAGAGTTAATGTTGTTCTGGGAGTATTATACAATATAATGACTGGAAAATAGATGAGCTTTAAAACATTTAAAAGAAATATTGTTTTACTATTTTTCCATAAAATAAAAAATAAAAAAGTAACATTTAAAAATAAAATACCAAAATATGTACATTTTAGATGGTGTAATTATAATATCTATAAAACCTAAACTAGTCAAATAAAAAGCTTTTAGAAATTTACTATATCAGATTACAAAAATGATTATTTAAAATCTTTTTTTCTTCGTAAAGAGTAAGAAACTGCAAGCTAGAAAACTGAGATTACATCAGAAGGCAGCACTTTAGTTAGAATGATTTCATCACCATAATAACAAAAAATAAATTAACCAAGAGCTAATTTAAATAAATTATAATACTTAGTAAAACTATAAAACTTTAAGGCAAAAAAACCCCCCACCAAACTTAATATTTCAACAATTTCTGTTTTATAAATTGCTCCAAATGTAGCAACTTTAAATAGCCATTGTGTTACTCTCTTGATTCCGTGGGTCAGGAATTCAGAAAAAACACAGAGGGAACAGGATGTCTGTAGTCTCATCTGGGATGACTGAAATAGCTGAGAATGATTCAATATGTGGAGATAGAATATTCTGAAAGGCTCTTCATTCATAGATTTGGTGGTAGATGCTGCCTTTCCCTGGAACCTAATTTAAGACTGTCAGCCATAGGACCTCCCCAGGCCTCTCCACTGGCCTGGGATTCATCATGGCATGGTAGAGGCAAGACAGTTGGACATGGAAAAGTCAATGTCCCTGAGAACTGGCTAGGCACTTGTCTACCTCTTCTGACCTTGCCCCAGGTCACATAGCATAACTTTCACCACACAACACTGGTAATGAGCCTACCACAAGCCTTTTCCCATTCAAGAAATCTGTTTGAAAGATGTCCCAAAGAATTTTCAGTCAGACTTTTAAAAATAGACCATATTTAGAAACTAAAAACACCTTTAGGGGAGAAAATTAATTTTTCCTAAGTATGAATTTAATGTAATAGTAATCATAAGCACTTTTTTTTTACATTTTTCAAAGTATTTCTGAATATTACCTAGGAGACTAGGTTGTTGGTAAAGGGCAAGAACATTTTGAAAAGGATGAATACTAAAGGAGGAAATTTCTTATCCTACAATTTGATATTATAGAACTAAAATAAATAAAATATTTTGGATATGTTCCCAATACATGATGGTGAAAAGGAGGTTTATTCTTTCAAGAGTGTTGAAACTTCTGACTAGATGTGGACTTTTGGGTTTATCGCTAATTTATACAAAGTTTAAAAAATTATAGAATATGCAAATGAAAGCATGAATAACTGATAAAGTAGGTTACATAAATATTAGAACTGTATATGAAATGACTAAAAACAAAGATAAAAGCAAGTAACATGCAACATGTAAAGCAGTCAGAGATTTAATGTTCTTAATATTAAAGGATTCTTCAGAATCATTAAGAAAAAGTCAACTGCCCAGAACAGAAATAGGCAATGAAAGTGAACAGGCATTTCAGCAAAAGAAAAAAAAAAAGACATTCAAATGAGCAGTGGACAACTTGAAATCCTAGGGGAAGTAGGGAGAATAAGAGACTAGGAGTGGCATGGTGATTACCTGTGAAAAGCAAAAGAACCCTTTGATTGCAAGGTCATAGTATTTTGTTGTGTAGCTGCACTAGGAGCACACTTAGAGGTTCAGTTATTCTTTTGTTTTTGTGTTTTGTTTGTTTGTTTGTTTGTACCGGGGATTGAACTCATGACCTCATGTTTTCCAGGCAGGCACTGTGCTACTGAGCTATATCCCTGGCTAGAGGTTCGAATATGTGAAATAGTCATTTATTATCATCATTACTTGCTCATGATTCCTAAGAAGCAAAGCTTGACTTCAGTATTCAGCATTTTTCCCACTGTGAACTTTCCCACAACTTACCCAACTTAAAAAAGAATTCTGAACTCCAAGACCTACTTTTCCTCTTAGACTTCACAGGGAGGAAGAATTCCTTTGGCCAACATCTTAAGGGATATTTTCCAAGTATTCCAAAATGAAGACTTTTAATAATAATAGATACATTGGGGGAATACCAAGATGGCAGAGTGTTAAGCACCAAAGAAAGAACTTCTCTGAGAGTCACTGTCTAGATGCTGGCATATAGCAATGTAAGGAAGACAAGAAGGAGGGAAGTGGGTCCCCTGGACCCAGGAGGAATCTGAAGTGCAAATTGTAACCCACAGAAAGAATGAAGAGAGAAACTTCAACGAAGAAAAAGGAAGTAAACTGCAGTGCCTTTTCCCTGAGATGGGACTCAGTGGGCAAGAGAAGCAGTTCAAACGTGCAGACACACAGTGATGGCCAGTGAACCCAGATGCCTTTACAGAGAGATGCAGAGTGGAGTGGAGCAACAGACATGAAGGATTGCACTAGCTGGTGGTTAGTGCTGAAGGCTCACTCAGCCGTCCCATAGGAGAAAACCATTGGCTGGGAGCCTTCTAGGAGAGGGAACCACTGGGGTCAGAACTTAGAGCTGATGATGGATCCATCTAGTGGCTCCTAGCATGATGGCCTCAGGCATACAGATCATGTGTGGATGGCTGCAAGCTGAACGAGATTGGTCTTGACTAGAAAGTGTAGACTTTCTGAGATTATCCACTACCCTGCTAAAATGCTGCTGCTGACTTGCTGGGATAGACTGGCACAGATCAGGATTCTGTCTCCACATGTTGCCTACCAGTGACAACAGAGACAAGTCTGAAAGTGGACTAATATTTTTCCTCTCTCTCATTTTTTTTTGTTGTTGTGGTGGTGGTGGTGTTGGTTTTGTTTTTGTGTTTGCTTTTTGTTTTTGATTTTTTTCTCCTTCATTGTTTGATCTTGTTTTTATATGAGTGTGAATGTGCCTTCTAGCCTCTTTGTGGTTGTGGTTCTTTTTTGCTCTTTTTATCTCTTCCTTCTCTCTCTCCCTCCCATCTCTGCAGTGGTTTCACAGTTAGTGTGATCCCCCTTTGTCCTCAAAACTTACTTTTAATCTCTTCCTCTTCTTCCACTTCTCTATTTTCTCCTTAACCCATTTTAAATTTTA
>RJWT010050584.1:0-10827 GCA_004365215.1 Cuniculus paca
ATCTTGATTATTATATGTCTGGGTGTAGATTTGTTTTAGTTATGGCTAGCTGGAGTTCTATATGCCTCACTTATTTGAATGTCATATTCTTTTTTTATGCTTGGGAAGTTTTCATAAATTATATCTGTAAATAAGGTCTTGATGTCATTTGTCTTGACACCTGCTTCTTCACTCACATTTTTAATTCTTAAATTATGCTTGAGTTGTCCATCATTTGTTGAATTGTTACTTCCTGAGACCTTGTTATTTTTAAGAGATCTTTCCTTTCAGGATCATAGGCTGCAAACCTGTCTTCAAGCTTTGAAAGTCTGTCTTCAGTTTCTTTCATGTGAATTTGCCAGCTTTCAAATGAGTTTTTAATTTTCTGGATGTCTCTTTGAATCTGTTTCATACATTCTAAATCTCTCATGAAGTTGTTTCTTCATTTCAGTTGACATCACTTCAGTCATTTCAGGTGTGCAATTCTTGATCTCCATGTTTTCCTCTCATGGAATTGCGCTGCTTGGGTTGGACGCCAGAGATTGTTCTCTCCCTCTTTGTCTTGGCATATTCCTGATTTCTTCCACACACCTGAGTAGTGTGGTCCCAGAGACCCCAGCACTGGCCACCACTTCTCTGAAGCTAGACTGTTTGTCTTTTCTGGCCAGTGCTGGCTACATACATCTGACGTTGGGTGCCTGTGTCTCTGCATTGAGCTGGGTACCAAGCCACCTGGAGTTTGCACGGGAGCAGACCTGGTCAGGCCCTGAGATTCTAAGCTGTTTAGGAACCTACATGATGTTGCCTGAAAGGCGCAAGGGAGCGGATCTTGGTCCAATCAGCTTCTGTGGGTCTGCTCACTACGTGGAGCTCCAGAATGACTATTTTTTCTGGCCTCAGTCCAAGCAACTTTCATGGGTCCACCCACAACCTGGCACTGCCAGCAGAAGTGGTTAGCAGTCTTGGCCTAGGGCGTAACCTGCCCAACTCCAAGATGGCGCCAGGCTGATCACTCTCTCCTGTGGGGCGCGGTGGGGGGGGTGGAGTTCTAAGCACTCACCAGCAGCCAGTGCAGATCTCTGTGTCTGCCACTCTCCTTCACTCATACGCCTCTCCACAGAGACCTCTGGTGTTGATTGCAGCTGCGACCATAACCATGACTGCGACCATGCATCTCCAGGCTGTGCAGCTCTTTTGGCAGGGTGAATCTGGCTCCAGGCTAAGGCACTGCCAGCCACCACCTTCTTCTTTGTTTAAATTCTTTTTATTCTCTTTGTGGGCTTCAGTTCATATTTTAGATTCTTCCTGGGTCCAGGGGAACCACTTCCTTCCTTCTTGTCCTCTCCATGATGTTGTATTCCAGCATCTGAACTGTTTCTCTCAGAAAGACTGTTTACTCTGCTGCTTACTGTTCTGCCATCTTTAGCTCCTCCCAAATAAAAAGTTTTAATAAATACATACTTAAGAACTTTCTGACTGTAAAAGGTATATGACGTAAGGAAGGAACGATTGGAAGTTCTTTGGTGGAAGATGGGGAGGGTTGTCCAGACATTAAGGGTTGTGACATCAACAGGAGGGTTCTGGGGCATCCAGAGTGACAAGGACTCTTTGGGTTATAAGAGGTTGGGAGAGTAGATGACAGAGCTGTGCTCTGCTTGTTTGATGCTCACTGTGGACGAGGAATAAGACTGGCGAACTAATGTGAGGACAGGATGGCAACGAGGAAGGTGTGGACCTAGAGTCAGATAAGGTGGTCTCTGGCACAAGCACAGGGTCTGTGGACACAGGTCCCAGCCTGAGTTCCTGTCCTTTACCCTACGCTTGCACGGAATGGATGTTTCCCATCAGTCCAGCAGCCTAGCTGCTCATCATCCTAGTTGCCATCCAGTGTGTTTCTAACAAGGCTGACCAGTCCCAGGCCTCACCCCACTGTTGAATGAGAATCTCTGAGTGAACATTGGAAGTGTTATTTTAAAGCTCCTTAGTGATTGGATTTGATTTGATTTGTTGTTTTTTTGAGACAGGGTCTTGCTATGTAGTTCAGGCTGGCCTTGACCTCACTATGGAGCCCAGGCTGGCCTCAAACTTGTGACGATTCTCCTGCTTCAGACTCCTGAACACTGGGATTACAGATATATGCCATCACAGCAGGCTCCTTGGTGATTTTACTGTGCAGCCAGGATTGAGAACCATGCGTTACACCATAAACATTTAAGGGGATCTTTTACCCCATTACTCAGCACAGCACGTGACCTTTAGGAGAAGCATAGAGGGAACTCTCTCTGCTTCCCCCACCTCCTCAAGTGAAGAGTTCGAGGCTTCCCTGTGTCCATGCTGGGTCTGAAGTCTGTGCTTGGTGGCCCTTGAGTTGGTATTCTGCCTATCCATGTCTCCTCTTTACTCATGCTGGGCCTGATTCCAAATTTTGAACAAATTTTATAGCTGATGGTTTTCTGTGGCCCAGGTCCTGCCAGTCCAAAGGAGGAGGGATGGGAAAACTCTGTAAGGGAGGTGATTTGGGGCACGACACATGCCCAGTGGGGCCAGAGAGAGATTATACTGTTGTCTATAAGGCAAGTCAGAAACAAAGAAGGGAAACAAACTCAGAGAGGGTTCTGCATTCAAGGAAGGAGTCAATCAGAGTCAAGCCTTTCTTTTTCCCTCGTCCACTTTCTTTGTACACAAGAATTTGGGTTCATGGAGTCACCAGAGGTCTCAGGTTTACCCTTCTATAGGAAGTGCTTTTTTTTTTTTCTTTTTTTTTTTTTTTTGTGGCACCAGGGATTGAACTCACGACCTTGTGCTTGCCAGGCAGGCACTTAGGCCGCTGAGCTAGATCCCCAGCCCTGGTGTTTTTGAGACAGGGTCTCACTATGCCATTCAGGCTGGCCTTGAGCTCACTTTGTAGCCCAGGCTGGTCTTGAACTCACAACGATCCACCTGTCTCAGCCTCCCGAGTGCTGGGATTACAGGCGTGAGCCACCATGCCCAGCGGAAGTGCTTTGTTTTTAATGGCAAGTTATATGGTTTGGGGGCAGAAGCTTTCTGTTTTTTTTTAGGCATTTATGAAAATCTAGCTGTATCAGTACATCAGTATTCACTCATCAGTGTTTGGAGTTATTTGGATAACAAGGAAACATGATTGAGTGACTGATTGATTGATTGATTGATTTAGAGACAGGGTCTTGCCATGTAGTTTAGGCTGGTTTTGAAGTCACTGTATAGCCCAGGCTGGCCTTGAGTTTAGGATGATCCTCCTGCCTCAGCCTCCCAAGTGCTGGGATTACAGGTGTGCATCACCACGACAGGCCTATTAGCATCTGATAATGCACTCTATTTACATTTTCTCTTTTGATTCTTAGAATATCATCAGGAAGCCGGTGGTGGTGGTGGTGGTGGTAGGTACCTGTAATCCCAGTATTCAGGAGGCTGAGGCAGGAGTATCACCATGAGTTCAAGGGCAGCCTAGGCTGCATAAGTGAGTTGAAGACCAGCCTGCAATATATAGTGAAACTCTGTCTCAAAAAAAAAAAAAATCATGAAACAGAGGAGAATTATTATCTACATTGTGCAGGTTGAAAGCTGAAGATTATAGAAGTTGACATTTATTCAGGATAAGAAACTACTTTGAAAGGAGAAAGGGAATTGCTTTACTCTAGTGAGTCCCAAGGAACAGAGCAGGAGGTAGGTTCAGATTCATCTGTTTTGTCATGTTATTTAAAGTTCCCCGGAATTTCCCTTTCTGTAGCCTCCCCAAGTCTTGGGTCTGTCCTCAGGCTCCACACAGACCAGGTTTTCTCCCAATCAGTATTTGCAAAAACACTTTATGGTGCTTTAATTTACTGTTCATTTTTGATACCACTCCAGGCATGTTCCACTGTATCAGTAATCCTTTTAAAGTATGTGTGTTACTTAGGTTGGATGTGGCAGAAATCCAGGTTGATCTGGCTTCAACTCACTGTGTGACTCTGCTGCTTAAGAGGCATTTTGAAGGCTCTTTTCTCTCACCTATCTTTCTTTTGTCTTTTATTTTACTGTAAAATTTTTGTTAGCGCATGTTTATGATACATAATGAATACACTCATCATGGGAAGTTGGTACTTAGGCATATCATGTCCTGATCCTTACTTCCCCTTCCAGTCCCCTCTTTCCTCTTTCCTTCCACCCCTAGATTTCCTTCCCATTTCCGAAATGTCTCTCTTCATCTTTCAATTCTGCTAACCCTACTGTCAAAAAAAAAAAAAAAGACATTTACTCTTTCTTAGTCTTTCTTTAGTGATATCTAAATATCACTTCTTAGCAGAGAGTTTAATTGGCCTGTTTGGCTCATGGGCCACTCTGAGGTTGGGCTATGGTGGTTGACAGCTGCAGCATGACAGTGACTTTCTCTATGAAGGGATGCATGACAGCAGGGCTGTCCATATATGGGGGTATACAGAGTTGAACACAATGATACCTGGCTGGCTCAAAATACAGAGGGCCATTATCTCTCTCTCTTTTTTTTTTCTTTTTTTGTACTGGGAATGGAACTCAGGACCTCGCATTTGCCAGGCAGGTGCTGTGCCACTGAGATATATCCCCAGCTCCTGTGTAAGGAATTGTATGTAGGATGTACATTATAATATTCAGAACAAAGGAATGTTCAAAGGAAACTCTTAACTTGATGACTTTGCTTTTATTTGCATAACACTCATAACTCTTACATGCAGTACTATAATGTATAACAGAATGTAAAACTACAGTGTTGTACTATACTATATAATCAGCAAAGATTATAGTACTGTATTGACAAGAGATACTGCAAGAAAAAAAGGGCCAGGGGTTTGGCTTAGTAGCCTAAGCACCTGTCTGATAAGTGCGAGGTCATGAGTTCAATCCCTGGTGCCACAAAAAAAAAAAAAAAAAAAAAAGACATTGAGGCTTTATAAATAAGACATACAGAACTGTTAAAAAAAGTTGAAAGTCCAAACAGCACTGGGCATGGTGGTCAGCCTGAAAGACATAGGAAGACCCTGTCTTGAAAAAGGAAGTCCAAGTGGCAGGTCATAAGTCTGAACAGTCCTTATCCAAGTAGGCCACTAAATGAGGAGTATCTGTATTGCGCAGGCTGTCCTTAAACTTCATGACTTAAGGAATCTTTCTGCTTCAGCCTCCCAAATAGCTGCGATGAGATGCGTGCCACTGTGCCTCGTAGTATTATACTTCTATTAATGCAACTTAAAGTCATAACAGGTTAATGCAAAAATACGTCATATCAGGTGCTTTTACTTAGTCTCTTTCCCCTTGTACTGCTTCTGCTGGGAGATTTTCTACTTGGACTTTTAAGTTTAGCTTTGTTAGATTTCATATGGCTGTATTGGCTCCAGACAGCCTGTTGAGATTTTTTTTAGCCCTAATTCTCATCTGCTTCCTGCTTACCCCCACCCAGCTCAGTGTATTCTGCAATGCGTCAGGCGAGAGGATTCAGTTGACATTGAAGACATGGGGATGGGAGACAGGATGGGAGATGGGAAGAGAGATAGCTCCATTGAGCTGTATCAAAAGACCTAGAATTTTCTCCCACTCTAGTCCCTCACCACAAGCCAATAGAGCTTCCCTTTCCTGGCCCATTAGGCCAGCCTTCTAGGTTCATGGTATATTAAAGGTCACCAGGAAGGGCTTCAGTCAGGCTACATTTCTACTGAGGTTTCAAATGGACATTGAAGTAGGAAGGATCCAGGTTAGACATTAAGAACTTCTTGGCATATATGGGCATGAGAGGGAAATTAGAGAAAGTGGTAGTAGATCCATTTCCAGAGGCTGTGGGGCCTTGTGTGTCTTATTGGTTGATCCTGCCAGTCTTTGCTTGCAAGCACTTTGGCAGAGAGGGGTTGTGGGTGTGCTGGGTGGCTTCTGCCCTTCATTGCTCTATTAAAAACTCCAAACTGTTATTCAGCTGCAAAAACAGTTTTTCTCCTTTGTAAGCAAGAAACACAAAGCAGCCCTTCAGAGAGGGTGGGCAGGGACTTCTGGTGGTATGTGAGTTAATCTAATGCAGTGAGGGAAATCACTCCAGATGGCCTGGCAGAAACAGTTGGACAGCAGCATCCACAGGATCCTGGAGGATAGAGGGCAGTGGGGGAGCCCTGCTCTGGAAGGCCGTGAGTCCAAAGATGACAGGCAGGGAAGGCCACACCTGGCTTGCATGAGTTGGACGGGGCGGGGATGGAGAGCAGCCTTTTTGGGTTGGATGGAGTTTCATGTGTGCTGTGTGTTTTTGTGTCTAGTACTGAGTCTGGGAAGTTTCCCTTATGGTTGGCTAGGACGAGATGGAGGCAGACATCTGCTGATGAGACCTTCTTGTTAAAAATAGGCTTAAAGTGGGTTTAAACTGCTGGGGGACCTAGGACTCCCTGGCAGAGGGTGACATATGCTCATGCTGCAGCTTGTGAGGGCTGGGTCCCAGGGATAGAACCCCTCTGTCATTAAGCAGAGCTGTTTTCTCCCTTTACTTTCTATAACCTAGCAGATACGTGTTGACCAACACTGCCTTTACCTACTCAGCTGAGGGTCAGTTTGAGTCACACAAAATTTTGCTTTTCTCTGCTGTGGGAGAATGGAAGTCAGTTTGAGAAAATCTAATGTCAGTTGGGGGTAGCGGAATTAGTTGAGGTTTGCCCTAATGAAATGCTTTCTGTGCTGTCCTGGGGTTTGCTGAAGAAATTTTATTTTAATAGAATGTTCCTTTCTAAACTTTAACTAGCAAACCCACAAAAGCATTTGCCGGTTAATATTATACAGGTGACTGGTGAGTCGTTGAGCTGAAATTTAACAGCCAATTTAAAAAACAAGGAGGGAATTTAAATAATAGAACATCAAGATTCATGTGTGTCCTAGAATGACTTCTGCGTTGCCATTGGAATCAGTGATTTTTGTGCTGACTAGAAGGGCACTCTGGCCCTATATCATTGGTGATCTTTCTAGGAGGCCCCAGTGCATGGCTCCTTGCCCCTGAAAAGTAACTTAAGGCACATGCCATTCAGAGATGAACTGGGAAGCTATTTCACAACTTTATGATGCCACAAGGCTGGGGCGGCTCTTCTCATGGTGAGCTAGTCCAGGGAGGGTGGCTATGGTAAAACTGGGACGTGAGCAGATGCTATAGACATGTGCAGCAATAAACCCTCTTGGCCTGAGCAGAGTGTGTCAGAGCAGGGGTGAGGCTGATTGAAGGAATAAAGCACGGAGTGGAGTTTCTGCTCTGATACCTGAGATGACAAACTCGTATTGCCAAATTTGCTTTGGAAAAGAGAGAAGGCTTTAAAAAAATCTCTGAATGGAAAATTTAAGGAAACCAAAACAAAGGCTCCACTTGGATTCTGAGTGGTGTGTATTACTGCAGGAGATTGGTGCCTTTTGTGAAAGGCCCTGGATCGCAGGCAGGCCTTCTCTAGCTTAAGCTCCCAACCCCACTTTCACACCTTGGCCAGTGACTTCAGTTGTTCCCAAACCTTGCTTACTCTTTGTAGAGTCTTGGTGGGCTTGTGGGTCATAGTGTGGCACCAGAAGGGAATTCTGCAAGACTGGACTCTACCTGAACTAGTGTGTATCTCTTGAGCAGCCTGATACTATTGGGTGCTCAGTGGATAACTGGGGAATACATGGGGGTGGTTTCTTAGAACTATGTGCATGTAGTTTGAAAACACACACACACCCACACACACACCCACACACCCACACACCCACACACCCTCTGGTCCCTCTGACTTGGCCTCTCACTGTCTTCAGCTCCATCTAGAGTTTTCCTCCTTCTTCTGCACATATTCATTCCTACCTGTTTTATTGAAAGAAATAGTATGTGTGAGGCAGGCAGTGCACTAAATGCTTTTATGAGGACTGGTGCGTGTGCTCCTCACAGTCAGCCTAAGAAGCAGGTGTTTATATTAATATGTCACATTTTCATATCAGAAATCAGAAATCAGAAATTTGTGGTAAAAAGATCAGCCAATTTGCCACCGAAATTCATGATAATACTGCAGGTATTTATGATTCCAAAGCTCAGCTCTTAATTTCTAAGCTACAAACCCCACTTTTACAGGCTTGGAGCTGGAGTGGCACAGGTGCTCAGAGTGAGGATGCCCCCATCTCCATCCCGTATCTCTTATCTCTAGACAGCTCTTACTTCACCCTTGAGTAGGAGAGTCCTAAAGGTGGGCTGGCAAGAGAGAATTGTCAGGTGCTAAGAGATTAATGTGGTGAGTTTTGTGAGTTTATTTCTCTTAAATGCTATTAGTAATTGGTGTAATACATTAAAGTTAGGTGTAAAAAATTTTAGGAATAAGCTGGGCATGGTGGCACATGCCTATAATCCTAGCATTCTGAGAGGGCGAGGCAGGAGGAGTTCAGGTTTAAGATCACCTGTGCAATTTAGTGACTTGGTGAGACCATGTCTCAAAATTTAAAAACAGAAAAAGGGCTGAGGATATATCTCAGTATGAAGGCTCTGGGTTCAATTATCAGTAATAAATAAATAAGCATTTTTTAAAAATAGCAAAAAAGGAAGAATTGGTATAAGGGAAGAGTTTTCAAGCTTTTTGAACCATGTTTGTGCCAGTAATAAATTGGCATGTATCCTAACACAAATTGTATGCATAAACTGTTGTGTTAATGTACCTGTAATGCATATACTCACATATTGAAAAAAATGATACAAAAATAACCATGAATACATGGTCTGCTGCTTTCTTCCTCAACTGTAGTGGGTCATCTTGAACATTCCAGGATTGCATACTCTGCTACTGCAGCCCAGCAGCCTGTGAGAGAGTGTACAGCTGGGTGGGCCCTCCATGTTTAGGATCTCTGCTTTATAGAAGCAGGTAGGCCCTGCCATTCTAGCCCTCTCATGTGTTTTTGCCTACAGTTTTACCAGATCTCTTGAAATCAAGAGTGCAACTATGCTACCTGCTGCTATGGCTATAGTTCTTTGCTATTATCCCTGAGCCTGTCACTCAGTCCTTATAGCTTGTCCACATCCTGGGGTACAAGGGAAAGGCTATTTCCTGGACCTTGAGTATAGTGCAGGGGTTGTCCAGAATGTGAGGAAATTGGAACTCTTGTATATTGCTAGTGGTAGTGTAAGACAGTGCAGCTGCTATGCAAAACAATTTGGGGGTTCCTCAGAAGTCTAAACCTAATTATTGTATGTTTCAGCAATTCTACATGTAGGCATATACTCAAAAGGGATTAAAAACAGGGGCTCAAGTAGGTAATTGTATACCAGTGTTTATTGTAGCATATTCACAACAGGCAAAAGATGTAAAGAATGCCAGTCTACAGCAGCACATGAATGGATTAAAAAACATGGTATCTACATATAATTTACTATTATTTGGCTCCAAAAAAAGATTGAAAATTTGACACATGCTCAAAATGGTTCAGCTTCGGAGACATTATGCTAAATGAAATGAGCCATTTACCAATACATAAATACTGTATGATTCTACTTGCATAAGCTACCTAGAGCAGTCAGATTCATAGAAACAGAAAGGAGATTAGAGCTATCTGAGGGCTGGAGGAAGGAAGGAATAGGGAATTGTTGCTAATAATTACAGCATTTGTTTGGTACAATGAAAAACTTTTAGAAATGGATGGTAAACTTTAAAAAAATCTTCAAAAAGGGACAGTGAGGGGAGGCTGGGATGAGGGACAGATAGTTAATTCTTTTGTCTGAATGCAGTGCAATGACTGATCAGATGCCAGGCTGTCCCTGTCCCTATGAGCACCTGCTGCCAGACATGAGGGCTGTGTGAATGGGACACTTGTGGCCACACCCTGCCCATTCTGACTGACTGGACAAATAGCTTTCCTGAGTGCCCATGGGAAATGGTCATCAAGATTTAGGCCATGAAGTAGGGCCATTTGTTCTTCTTCTTGTCCCCCATCCTTAGTCAGCTGATGACAGCTCTGGTACTGCAGCCCAGTGCCCTGTGATTGAGGACACATCTCTCTGGTGCTCTGTGGTCAGGGCTTTGATTTTCAGAAGGAGGTAACGACTTGTCTCCAGTCATGAAATAGGGCAGACAAGTTTCTCTGGAGTTATATTTAGGGCTTAGAACCCAGGGTTGGCTGAGAAAAGATGTATTTAACTTCTGTCTCACCATCAAGAAAAAAAGTCCCAAATTAAGCAGGGCACGAAGAACCTGCAGATACCTCACCAAATTGGAATATGTATCTCTAAAAATAAAAGATGCAGAAATCTGGAAAATACCAAATATGACTGCTCAATCAGGTGTTTGCTTCCCTAGTTTTCTATTTTTGCCACCCTTGTCCCAGTGCTGGAGCTGCTCCAAGGGTCACAGTGGCTTCCTCTGCTCTGCGTTACCCTCTTTCGCAGGGTGAGGGCTCACTGATTATCCTGAGCTGAGAGGGACAAACATGTAGCTGCTTCTCTTTAACTCAGAAACCTTCTAGTGCTACCTGGTCCAAGGCACCTGTGACTAGACCCCTGTTTTAGGTTCTGTGATTTATATTTGTTTTTCTTGTTGCTCCTGGGTATTGGGCAGAGCAGGGTGCTGGAGAGAGTCTCAGAAACACAAGTTCAAAGGAGACTGCCCAAGGCCACATCTGGACCCATAGGCAGATCTTGGGTTTGCAAGGAGGGAGGCTTTCTGGTTGTTTAGAGATGAGATGTTCCATGGAGATGATAATAATCACAACTGGAAGATACTGGGCACTTACTGCACACTGCATGTCTCTAAGGGTCCTTTACACAAAAGATCTCACCATAACCCATCGGGAGCGTGCTATGATAATACAATATAGAGTAATGAAACGTAGGGTAAGTATCCTGCTCAGGGTCACACAGCCAAC